>VZRR01002980.1:776909-818304 GCA_013398015.1 Oreocharis arfaki
TTGTGGGGGTGTCTTTTATGAGGGTGTTTTTGGGGGGGGGGGGGATATTTTTGCCTTGTTGGCTGCAAATTTTAACATTGTGAAATACTATATAGCTATAGGCAGCCAAAGCATTTCGTTTCAGATCACCTCCCGGGACCCACGTCTCCTAGATCCTTCAACTCATAAGAAAATACAAGAAAGCAGCACTGTGACTGCAAAATGGGCTCTTTGTAGACCTTCATTTGTGGCCCCAGCAGCCAGGGTCAGGGAACGAACAGATCTTGTTGCAGTGTTTATTTAGAAAGAATGTTCTCTTCCCCAACGTAAACATTTCTTATAAGGGTTTTCTCCTCTAATGAAGTGCAGATGTCCACCCCTCCTATCAGGACTGAATGCTTTTGCTTACTTTTGCCTAAGCGTATCTTCCCTCTTTTTCTAGGGAAGAACAATAATCTTTTCTTCCCTTCCTGTAACAAGTGTCCCAGAATCCCCACAAGAATGAAGAAATGCTGCCCTTAGTGTTTTAAAAATTATTATGAGGATAATGACTACTAATGATTACAACATGAGTAATTTTTTTCAACTTCTTGATTTGATTTAATTCACACAAAACAGAAAAACCATTAAGTATGCATCTTTCACATACATTTTTTATTCAGTGACATTTCATTTGTAGTTTTCTACCTTAAAAATTTTTTCTTTCATTTGCAGATACTCCTAAAGATTAGAGGCAAGTCCAGCAAAGAACTTGATAAAATCTGATAAGTAAGAGAAAATTGAATGACATCTGGTCTTAAGCATTGCTTTTACTTAAACCGTATTTCTGTTCTCACAGTAAAAATAAAAATTTGCACTGCCAAATTGTTAAAAAGGTGTTATATTTCATTATAAACCTTGGGTTTTATTCTCCTCATCCATATCATTATTCTGTAAACATGATTTCATCTTTTTTGGATTGACAAGGATAGCTGCTTTCTGAGATAAATTTTTCAACCAAATCTGTGCTCTCTTCATGTTGTTTATAACTGCATCATATTTTCTTAAGTTAGGAGAATGTCATGCAGAAAAGCATGAAAACCTTATTAAGCTCAGACTATGTCACATCGTACAAGTACCTTCCCATTATCCATTTTTTCACTTAACCTGTCAGAGGAGAGAATTGTATTTAATCTTTAAAAGAAATTATATTTTTTAGTATGACCTGTCCTTGACAAACCTACACCAGCTAGTTTTCATTTTGTCTTCTGGCTATTTACATTCTGATTGCTTTATCTTTTGTCAAGATGGCTTTATAATTTCTTGAGTCATTGCTTATGAGGCCAAATTTGATTAACTGATATATAATTCCTTAGTGCTCCTTTTTTTGTTAAGCTAGAAATATTTTTGGCATTCTCTTGTACATTTCTTTATGGCAACTGGTTGTCACAAGGAAACTGGTAACCAGGGCAAGAAAGGAGTAAGGAGGTAGTAGTGAAGAAGGAAGAAGTTTCATTTGTAAATGAAAATGAGACAGTCATATGGAATGTTTTGGAACATTTTGGAAGTTATGATGATTTAAAAAATGCAGACAAGTGCAAAATTTCAGGAAAATAAATCCTCAGCCCCTGTGGAGGGCAGAGACAGACAGGAGTCATAAGTGTAAAAGATGAAGAATGAACTGTAGAGAATTAGGAGCTCAATATAAGGTCTCGGTTAGATATCCGTGCAAAATTTGTTGAAGGTGGGTTAGATAAATATGGAAACAGTATGGGAAAAGTTTATTTTGTCTTCTTGCATAGCAGCATAGACAAGTATTGGAATGCTCTGTCCACCTTTTTAAAAAGAAACTGGAATCCGAAAAGACTGTAGAGAATGGCCAGTTAATCATTTCAAGGGCTGACCTAGTGGCAGAGACATCAATAGCTTAATATATTTATAAATTCACCTAAAAGACTTTTGTGGTCAGTTTGAATGCAATTTAGGCGTCCTTTGCTGGAAAGAAAATATCTCATACTAAAGAATTCTTTGTTTCACAGGGAAGGGAATAGCAAGGCTCAACTGCTAGAAGATAAACATAGGCAGAAGAATCTCAACTTGGAGATTTTTTACTTCTTTTGTTGGCAGCTAACACAGACTTTTAATCACTGTTTTGTGTATTGGGAAAAACAAAATGTAAACAGCTGAACAAACACATAAATAAACACCAAAGCCTTCTCCAACAAGCACACCTGCTGCTACACTTCTCTCCATTACATCTTGTCTTTCCATGCATCTCCAAAGCACTCGCTCCACATGTCCTCCCAAGAGCATCTTGTCACCAAACGTATTCTGGCCATGTATTGCCTTAAATGTGTCTGAGCCATGGTTCAGCATACCCCTCCCAGCTAATTGCAGTCTGGGGGCTGCACCCTCATGGGTTTGTCCTTGCTGTGGCTGGGATGTGGGAAGCTCACATCATTTCCCACCCGAAGCATCCTGCAGCCCACTGCCACGGAAACCCTGCTGTTCATATAGTACAAGCCAAAACCTTCAAATTAAAAATTATATTCATATCCTTAGCAGAAAGGATGACTAATCATGAGAAGACACAAAAGATAGGACCTCTTAAAAGTTAATGTGAAAACTGAAGGGTTTTAAAATATATTTTATCAAAGCTCAGGTTACTGCCTTCAGTATGTAGTATAATACACGTAGAAAAGTGTAGAAGTGAGGCGTTATAATAAGATACCTCATCTTTAAATCTCCCATGGCTATGAAGCTGAGGTGATAAAGAGGAGGCTCCAGGAAGTAATGTTTACTGTTCAGTCAAGAGTGTTTACTATCTGCATCTTAATTATTCTTGTAAGTGGCAATGAGACCTCTGTTGAATAATTAAAGGCAAATAAAAAAAATTCATAGGCAATAAATGGGAGATAGGCTGATGTAACTATGCCAAACAGTATTGTTTCATTATATCTGGGTAGGTTAAGTTTGGAAAGGATCCCCAGGTCAACCCCTCTTCAAAGCAGGAATGCTTTAACAGATAGACCTTGTTGAACAGGACAATGCTCAGTGAAGATTTGAAAGCCTGCATGGATGGCAACCCCACAGCCTCTCTGATCAGTCAAAGCAATTCCTCATGCATTATGTTCTGCAGACTCCTAACCATTTCTACCAGTGTCTAACTCAGAAGGTTCAAAACGAAAACAGTACTCCAGGTGCATCCTTAGAAGTGCTAAATGGAGGAAAATAATCACAATTTTTCTCTTTTTTTGGCATTGCTAATTTTTTTAGACTTTTTTTCACGAGTACCATATGCTTAGGAGACATAGGATTCCAAATTTGGATTTTAAATTCTATTTTGATCTACTTGAAAAATCAACTCAAATAAGTAGTGCAACATAAAATAAAAAACAAATCTTTCCTTTCAATAACAAGTTGTCATATTTAAAAAAGCTAGAGTTCAGCTCAGTTCAGATTTCTTGTAACAAAGTAGTATGTCTAAGTGGAATATAATTGTAACCAGCTGAAGGAATTGATTAGTTACCATTAATTCAAGGAAAACATTGCCAACCTTCATAATTTCAGATTAAATTAAAGGAACTGGAGTCATAAGATGTTTCTCAGTCTGGAAAAACACATGCCATTTGTGCACTATCTTCATAAACAAACTTTTCTGCAGAGGAGCTTAATATAAGTGCATAGCTATACATGAAAAGATCCTTCCCTTGGCATTGTGTCAGCACCTGCATTGTTGGCACTGAAGCTGAATGGAGTCATTAAACCCATTCACCACCTGTATTAACAGAATTAATACCAACTCTGATAGGCTGTCATTCTGGGCATCATGATATTAGATGTGATAGAGCATTTTGACAACACCTTTTAAAGTTATTTATTGGTACCAGAGCGCAGTGAAACGTCCAAAATGTTTAATCTGCAGGCCCACATTCCCCCTGGGGTAGAGCATTTTGCTGATCCCCATTGAAATCAATGGGAATGTGTTCTGGAAATACGTAGCATATTTAGGAATATTTTATCTGCTTTGGTATCTGTACACTGGCATATTATGGGACTTCTGCTGGGGCGAGACTGTATAAACAGCAGTGCTAATGGAAACATTTCTGCCTGCCACTCATCTGCCCCCACATGGTTCTCCTTACCCACCACCACTACTTTGTGCAGACACAATTGTGTCTAACACAACCAAAAGCTATGTTAGAAATAAGCTGGCAGGAAAACTGGGAAAAAGTGGCCAGGAGGACAAGGAATGGACAGTCACTGTTAAGAGATCATAAGATCAGACTTTAAATCCATCACAACAACAGTACAGAGATAAAATGCAATGGTGGGTTTCCATGGATATCTGGATAGTATGGAATGGCCCAACTGCAGCTGAATAGGGCAATATACCTGGAGCAGGAAGAAACTGAGAAAAAAAAAAGGAAACACCCCAATCGGACTTTGCTGTGATCAACAGATACCCAAGGTCACAGATCAAAAAGATAATACTGAAAGAAGGTGTCTTTTAGAAGAACAGAAGCATATGTCAATGCAGGACTGTGACAGAGATCCAGCTAATAATTTGCAACTCTTCACTCGTTAAATCCACCAACTCCTCTGCAGCACCTGACCTTATTTCAGTTTTAGCCCCACTTACATCCTTTCTGACCCACTTCCATGTCCGTTTTCCTCTCTCACTCTTTCCATACTGTGTCTCCTTGTCTCCATATTATATCCCAAACCACACCTGATTTATCTGCTGTAAGAATTACAGCACGTCTTCAGAGCTCTTTTTTCCATTTTGCTTCATGGTTCTTGGTGCCCATTTGCTTTCTGAAACAGTCTCAGGGTTCACATCCCTCTAGCCTGTGTATCTGCCCATGTCCTTGTCAAATTACATTTTGCCAGTATCTCTCCCTTCAGGTAGTCCTTATTTTGCCCAAATTATTTAAGCTTCTCCCAGCCAGCAAGCCCAACATGTTTCCCAGTTTCACCCCACATCTCTGTCCCTATCTCTTCTCCTGGATCACAGTCTCAGCCTCTTTGACAAGTAAATTCAAATCTCCCCCATGTTCATTTTTTTCATTTCTTTTTTCTGTAATAATCAAGCCAGGACTAATTCCATCTCTTTCAGTTAGGTTTTCAGGGATAACAGGAAAAATATTTCAGGATCTAATGAAGGAAGTAAGGGACAAGTACATGGCAGCAATATGTTTTGCCTGTGGCAGAAGCAGACCTGCTAACACAGATGTCAAAAGTAACACTTTCATTGAATTTCAGAGAAATAGGTGTAGGTAAATATGCACATATATCTGTAATGATTATGTTTCAAAGAAAAAAGTTACATACAACCAAAGCACTTCCATCTCCTGAAAATTCCATCCTCCTTTTAACTAAGGAATACATTTTCTAAAAGACAGTACCCATCAAAGAGGAATATATTGCTTTTTTAAGGATTTGTAAAGTTGCCTTGCTCTAGGCAACAGAGAAATACAAATGACAGAAATTTGTCAAATAATGAGAAAATAGAACAGGTTCCCATAAAAAAAAAGGAGTTGAAGATGACTGACATCAGATCTTCGTATCACTATATGGAAAACTGCTGTAGGATCTGCATCTGGAAAAAAGAAATATGATTTTATTTTTAATTATATAAGTAAATGCTTATAGTCACTACTTCCTATGGAAAAAAAGATCTTTCACTTACCTCAGACAAGTTCAGTTATATGTTATGTTCTACAATGAATAAATATCCCACCACTCTATGTTTTACTTGGAAACAAGAGCATATGTCAGTATGCACAGCTGGAATTTTTTCCTATGAATTTGATTTCTTGCAAGTAAACACGTTTTTTGTAAGCAAAGTGAGTAAAAATGGCTAAAAACCTCAATGGACTCTTTTGCAGAACATGGCTTGCCAGGACAGATGACGGAGAGCCATTCTGCAACAGGGGATTATTTGGGGAGTTAAAATGAAAACCACTCAGATGATTTTTCTCACTAGAAAGCTGTTTAAGCTGAGCTGTGTATGACCACATACTGGAGAAGCTTTAGTATATAATCAGCTTCCCTGTGTGTTGCTGTATTGCACTTCTGGGACTTGTTGCTGCAGAACATTCATACAGAAAAAAATAAATGAGTGACACTGCACACATCTTCTTTCTTTTTCCAGCCCATACACTACTTAAGCTCAGCAATTTCTGTTTAAGATCTGCCCAATACCACAATTTTCCTTGTGCCTGGGAGATATTATGAGTACAAATGAAGAATTGTTTCCTTTTTTCCTCCAAGCAACTAAAGCTCTGAGGAACCCCAATCAATCTTTATAGAGTGAAAAATAATCCTGTTTGAAGCAATCATGTTTGACACCCTGGTGTCCTAGCAGCAAGCTGTGCCTTTCAACAGTAGTTTCAAGAGACAGCAATTTAAAGCACTTAGGAGAATGTCATTAATAGCAAAAACATCTAACCTTTAGCTGGAAACTATATGAAAGGTTCTGCAACTCTTACAACTGAGCCCACACTACTTTGTAATGGTGGAAAGCAAACAGTGAGAGAAGTTTTCTTCTGATGACTACTAGGCTTTCTGTAAGTTTGGATTTTAGCACATTCTGAATTTCAACGTTTTTTCTTTAAAATGCTAGTTTCCTTAAGCAGTGACAAGCAGACAATCCCAGTGACACTAACACACTATTAACAGAACATTCAAGGCCTATTCTTTAATTATTCACACAGCACCTAACAGGGATTTGAGCAGTGAACTGGTCAGCTAACAAAATCTAAAGCGCAGTCCATTTATTTACATTGGCTGCAATCTGCAGTGAATTTTGACAGCTCAAGAGAAGGCCTTGCACCGCCCTAGCTGCTAATAATTCTGTCTGAACTTCTATCCAAGTGAAGGTTTCCTTCAACATTGTCACAACTCTACTTCTTCCCCAAGAAATCTAAAAATCCTGCAAAATGATTTGCTGGGTTTCGAGAAATGCTGTAAACTAGTACTGAGGCAAGTAGGCGATAAGCCTACATACATCCCACCTGGCCAAGGGAGGGCAGGGGGATTATTACAGCTTGCAAACTGGATAATATCTCACAACGGTAAGGTGTCTTGGAGAAAAACAATTGTCATTATCTGGATCTGAAAAGAATTAATGGAGCCTGCAGGATAGGTGAAGGATGATTGTTATACCCAACATCTGCAGTGCCTTTCCTGGGGTTCTCTGCAGAGAACATGAAACCAAGCTTAAGCACTGCACCCCAACCAAGCAACAACAGCTCAGACAAGAGCAGCAGGAATCCATAGAGTCACAATAAACATGGTTTATTTAGGACAATTGAAAAATCAAAGGATCAGGGTTAAGAGGCAGAGAACAAAATGAGTGCCTTGCAAAGCTTCTGCCAAAGCAGGGATACCACTTCTCCTCATGCCAGTCATGGGCACAACAAGAATCTGTGTGCTTAACATTCAAAAGGGATGTTTCAGGCTAGATGCTAGGAAAAAGAATTCTAGTGTAAGAGAAGTAGCTAAACGGCAGTTTATCCACTTCCGAAACTCAAAGATGTAACTTGGCCCCATTTCCAGGGAAAATGCCGAGAAAAACAAACTGTAAACCTGACCTGTTAGAACACATTTGCTTTTCCCATTTCAGAGAGCAAAAACCATGGCATTACTTTTTTTAGTTACAATCTATTTTTAAGACTGCTCATGAAGATTGATATGAGCTACAGGTACCATATTTCCAACTTGTGGAGCTTACAAGAAGGCTACTTCAAGCCCTCATGAGCTGGAGCTCAGAGCTACATAGACAAGCCCCACAATTAACAAGAAGTGAAGTCTGCTGGTGTGAGAACTCTTATGATCATATAGCAACTTCTCAGAAGCAATACAGAGCTAAGTAACTTCTAAATCAAAATAATTTTTTATGCAATTTCAGTGAAGACAGATTATGTCTATGATCAATGATACTGATTGAAAAAAGGTTGATTTAATTTTTCAGTATAACTTAAATATTGATGAGCATAAAATTACAATTAGAAATTCACCTGCCTGGATAACTGAGGCAAATTTAATTGCATTAAATTAAGCATTATTCAATTTTTTATCTGTTCACACTTTCATTCAATAAAATGTGTAGATGGAGATTCCATTAAATCAAATCTTTTCTAGCAGTCTGTGATGAGTCATTTAATTATGCTTTGTCTCAATTTATTCATCTAGAAAAATACTGTGCTGTTAGTGTTGTTAGTCTCTCTATGACATTGCATTAGTTAACTTAGTTTCTTTTTTTTTTTTTTAATAGTGTGAAATAACAGATACAAGCAACAGTGCATAGAGTTCTTTACTCCACACAGAAACATAATTTGCATGTGGTTGGCTTTTTTTTTCTCCTTCTGCTGGAATAGATTCAACACGTCAGGAAATCTAACACTGGGATAAGTCAACTTTCTGTATGCATAACAGCCAGCTTTATCTATATCCATAACACCTTTGCATTCTCATTTCTAAGGTCAGCATCCTAAGGCTGCCAGCATCTTTTTTTAAAAGAATTTAAACTACATTTTCTCCCAGTACATTTTCTTGTACAGTCCTCCATTACGTCAGCTGTCGCAGTATAAGAATATTCCTCTCCAACTGATGTAAGCATAGTGTTCTTCACACTCACATTACAAAATGTTTGAATTTGGCAAGTATCTTCTAGAAGAAAAAGATTTTGTTTCTGTATTGCCCCTCTTTCAAATTATATTTTAAAGTCATTAAGTACTGCAATAATGAATGTGCCTCCATGTTGCATATGAAAATATAACATATTGTGTCAGAGAATGAACCAGGAGACCTACGTGTAGATAATAAAATGCAAGATGATAAATTCTTATCTTTTGTTTTGAGAAAGAGAGAAACTGTTATTATAGTGTCAACTCTCACACTGAGATTCAGAAAACTCAGAAATCCTCTCCTTCAGTTTTGTTTGACCCCTGGTACAACGATCAGTGTTTCTGATACTGTGAAATACAGACATGTGCAACAATAACAAAAATGCAGGCCACAGTTTTTATACATGGTTCTAGTTCTCAGGAACTGTTCTACCATGACTTAAGAAGTAGAAAACTTTTCCCTAGATACATAATAATGGCCATATGCTGAAACAGACTGCCCTAGCTCCGTGCCATGCTTGAACCATGCATTGTGTACTTAAACATGACTGAGCTAAATGCAGCAACGTCTTTGCCTGGGACAAGTAACTGAAATACCATCATCCAGTGCAGCTGTGGGCCTTTTATTCCTTGTTTGGGGGGAGAAGTTTCTTGAAATGATCAGTTGCCTATATCAGCTGCCTATCAGCTGCCTGTGGATGGAATCCCAATCACATCAGATTCCAAATAACCTGAGCCACCCCAGATTTCATGATTAGTATTAACCTGTCCTCTCCAGGAGCCTACATAGGTATTTTGGCAACCCTTAGAGAATATAGCCCAGTAAATTAACTATCTGCAGGAAAGAGTTCTATGTTTCATTTTACCTGATTGTCTATGTCTAGTTTTTGCTATGCTTTGTCCATGTATTGCCTTTGTCACTGATAGGCTGAAATATGCTCTGTTCACTAAAACTTTTTCTTAATATTGCATTTCGAGTTTGATTATTAACCATGTTATATGAAGTTAAATCCTAAAAATTCTATAAACTGTCATAATACAGTGCAGCCCATCCTGACATTTAAAGAAATAACACAGTTTTAAAAAAATTACGTGAGAACATGTGGCAGTTATCCAGGAAAATAGTATACATTACCTTGGCTGGAAGCTAGGAGTACTAATTCAAAGTGATTGAGCCAGCTAATTCTCTATTTTTCTAATACACTCATTCATAAAGTGTGAAAATAATGTGGCCAGTGTTCGTTTTTGGGTTTTTTTAATGTTCATGGTTTAAAACAATCTTCATACTACATTTCAGGATCCTTTATGCCACACGTTATGCCCTACTACTTTCTACCAGCTATCCACAGTCAAGCAACCAAGATTTGCTGTAAACTTTTTGCCTTTTGCCTTTAACACGACTAAGTCATAGCAACCAGCACTTACTGATGAAAAGCAAACATGAAGTTATTTGGTCTGTCTCTGTCGTCCGTTTCCAAATGATAAGAAAAATCACCAAGTGATTTATTTCAACACAGCTATTCTGAGGCAGATGAACACTGAGTCCAGTGACCTGTGTTTGATTCACAGCTACAGGATGCACAGACACTGGGCCGAGTGCTCTGAGAAGGCTAAGGAGTGTCACAGGCAACGTGTAGCAATCCGGTTTTCAAGCTCCACAGAGTTATGTTGAAATGAAGAGTCACAGGCAATAACCTGAAAGGCTGGAAACTCCATGAGCAAACCAAAATGTAAATCTGAAATTTAACCAATCATGGAGTGAATGATGTTGCATGCCTCTCTCTACGGAAGATAACAAAACATGGCAACTCCTTTTTATAATGAGGGTTGATCACAAGCCAGTTTCTCACAACACTTAAGAAATGCACAGAAAATATTTCTGTTATTGGTCTGAAATTGTTCCAGAAGAATTTCTTTCTCTCTATTTTATATTGCTTTCAAATATTAACGATTCATGCAAACTCTGAGGATAAAACTGGATCTGATTTACAGGGTTGCAATGAGTGTCTTCTGTATAGCTGATATTTCATGGTTTTTGATGAATGCTGACAGACCAGCCATAACCAACTCTAATTCCACAATTCATTCCTAAGAATTACGCACTTAGAAACTCTGAGTGCACCCAGTATTAAAAGACTGGTGCTCCCAGCCTATCCATACTGTAGAACGAGTGGGGTTAGAATGGGAGGAAGAGAGCTGGAAGGGAGATGCACCAAAGTGATGAAGAGCTGAGGGCTGGGCTGTTGGCCTGACAAATGGGTTATGTGCAGAATGAGTTGGGACAGAAGAGGGAGGCTGTGAGTTGAATGTGTGTGATGAAAGGCTGTGTCATAACACTCAGATTCTCAGCAGAAGTGCAAGGTGGGCAGGACTGAAGGTGGTCATCTAAGACACCACAGCCTGTGCCATTGCAGGGGTGCGGATTCACCTCAGCAGCAGAGCCCATAGTCTGCACTGAACTTGCTTTCCTTCCTGCCATCTGAGGTCACCTGCACCCTTTTCCTAAGTGTCCAGCACAGCTCAGTTCAACCACAAGTTTAGATCAAGCATGGTTTGGGCCGAGCACACGAGGGTACCCATTTTTATCACTTTATATCCCATCAGTCTATTTCTCGTCAATTGTGCCACATGCAGCTCTCACAGCTCCCTCCCTACCTTCCTGCCCATAATCCAGTCTGATCCATAATCTATAACCTACCCTACTCTCTGATCACCTTCAGACTTTCCCATCATCCCTGCTACTCCCATTACTGCTCTCCATGTTCATATATGACTAAAGTCTATCCACAAGCATTTCTTTCCTTTTGGTCCACTGTCCAGATTCACCTCTCTTACAAGAAGACCTGTAAGTTTTCTTGTTTCAGTGGTCAGACAGTTTTTCATGTCCTCCTACCCCTCTGGGGAGGTTAGTACACCTTGGTTTGTACTGCAAATTGAACCTACCTGTGCAGAAAACAAACACTTGCCTGATAAAGGCTCATTGGTAGAAGTTGTTGAGTTAAATCTAGCAAGCAAGTCCACTGATACAGAAGTTCTAAAACCTGAGCCAATACAGAAGATGAGGCATAGGCATTCCATAAACTAGCGAATGGGGACTGATGATTATGGTATCTGAGTTCAGAACACTTGCTTGTCTGCCCAGTAATGAATTGCTTGACAGTTGCTTGGAAGAACATGTTCCAAGTAAGGAATGTGCTAGCAAATTATCTTTGTAAATTTTATTGCTAAAATACTCCCTAAAAGACGGGGCTCTGAATAAAGCTACACAATAAATAAAATATATTTTAGTAACACTCTATAATAGGAAACACTACTAATTAGATTGTTAGGTTTTTCTCTGGCTCAGAATCCCTGGTGGGTTTACATTTCAAGGTGTTTCCCATGAGCAGTTTTCAATACACATTTCTCCAAAAGAAAGGTGAAAATTATGTAATTCTCCATTGTGACCAGTCAGGAGAAATAAATGGCTATGTCAGTGCTCTAGAGCAACATGTTGCTGCCCGCTGTCGTGCAAGTTCCTGGGAATATCTGTGAAACCTTGAACTTCTCAAGAGTCTGGGAACAGCTCTACTGGACTGCAAGGAAGCTGAAGAGAAAAGAGAATTACCCTCTGCACAAGGAAATAACAGCTGCAACTTTCATATTAAAAGCACAGTTAGTGGAAAAGAAAAGAAGAAAGGAATAATAATAATTCCAGTTAATTTTGTAGCAAAGGAGACAATGAGCTACCTGTGTTCCCAGAAGGATGGTCATTGCAAGTTCTATCAGGGCAGAGAATGTTATAAAACATACAATAACAAAAGTTCACAATCACAAAGTACAAAGATAAACCTCTTACTTCAGCTATTCTCCCTTAGAAGCAAACAGCTTGTAAGATGTTAAGAAAAATTCTACCTCTGTCATTCCACATGGCATCAGAGTAAAGGAAAGCTGGCAGTGTCCATCAACTAGTGATCATAAGGAGCTTGTAAAAGCGGTATTAGAAACCCAAGGCAGAAAAAAGATCTCAAGGGCAAAAGCATCAGGAGAAAAAAAGCATGTGAAAAGAATAGTGCATTTCCCAGATTATTTCAAATATTATATTGCTAATGAAAGAAAATATTTTCCATTTTTAGAAAAAGAATCTGTAGGCTTACACTCTCCAAAAGGTTTTTATGTGTACAGTTTTCATAAAGCTAGGTAGTTACAACAATAAGCCATAGATTCAGAATAACTTTTGCTTCACTATACTTTAGCTATCTTCCTTGGAAGATGAATTCAGAAAATCAGCGAATAAATTATATTCACTGGAAATTTTCTAATATTTTTATCTGCAGAACTGAGGTCACTCAGCAAGGAAAGTCTGAATCATACCACATGGTCAGATGTGTTAAACTACGTGCTCAAATTTTTTAAAAAAAGAAACTGGGGAATTATTTAACTTATTAGCTTGTTTCTGAGGAAGAAGATGTCAGCTCACATGCTCAAGATATCTTCTGCATCCATAAGAGGTTGAAACTTCAGTTTCTCCATCCAGTGGCTTTTCCCAGCAGTGGACTCTCATACAGCATATTTTGAGACTTGTGATAAAACTCTGACCACTTGAAATGGCATATAAATGAACTACTGGCATTACATTCAAATCCTTTTAACAGGGAAAAACAAGAGAACTAGGGAATAATATTAATATTTGGAAACAGCAATATAAAATCAAAAATACTATTAGCCAGCCAGTAAGAGTAGAAAAGTGCAGAATTTAGTGAACTTCAAATGCCCATGTGAACTATTATGGAGAATCATAGCATCACTTTTCTATTTACTTTAAAGAAAAACTGTTTGGATTGAAAGAAAACGTTCTATCCCCTGGAAACCTGCTTCTCTATGCATATAATAATATATTAATATATGAATTCATATTTGCACTAGTCTTGGTTTACACAACACTTAATACTGATGGCCTCTACTTTACCGGTAATCGTCCTATCCCACTTCTAAATGGAAACAACATTTCTGGTTGAAAACATGCAATCTGATCTCTAACCAGAACATGTCCTTACACACCAGGTTTTGCCACTAGAACATCAGATAGTTGGAGTACTACTCAAGGCTCCACAATCTGTAATTAGAGAAGGGCAATTAGTTCTCTTCCATTTGCTTTAGTTCCTGAACCGTTTCACATAATAAGACATTTATTGGCATAGCCCAATACCTGAAGTCCTGTCCCAAAAGTCTCTATTACTCACAAGGAGTATTTCCATTGACTTTGCTGGATTTTCAATCACCACCCACATTCTCTGTTTCAACCAAAGCCTGGGTTGTGACACACATAATGATCAAGTTGTTGTCTTAGCACCTTTATGACTAGCCTTTCTACCAACTTGTTACTTTCTTTAGTACTGCTTTTGCTGCATTCTCTTGAGCATCAAATTTCTTAATTATTTAGCTTGTTATTTCCATCCCACTCATCTCCCTCAGGCTGCATTCTTGGTTAGTTTTCTTTAACTGAGTTTTCAATTTGTAGCACTAAATTCGTTTGTTACTCTGTGCCGCTACTTCTCTTCCCTGGCCTATTCCTTTTCCTTCTGTGGTACAATAATTACAGTTTGTATTATATTGGCATGATCAATTCATTTAATGCCAGGTAATTTTTTCCTGCTATGAGGTAATTTCAGAAAACTTTTAATAAAGCTTGTGCCAACTTCACCCACCCATCACTTAATTCCAGGCCAATTTTTTTTCATCTACTACTAACTACTACATACGTCCCTCTGTACTCCAGTTCTCTGGTTTCTATCCACACTACTATGCAGAAACACAGTCTAAAATACACATTTGTCAGTTTGGCTACCAAATTTGTTGATCTGAGTCGAAAGACTATCTAGCAGGCAGATTAATTCAACTGCCAATCAGCTTTTGCTCAATTTCTCCTTCACCCTCTGAAAGAAATCCTTCTTGCTTGCACCAATAAGCAGTTTAAGTTATTATTAATAACAGAGATTTTTACTGTGATTTGCCTCCACTAATTTTACATCACCTTATGATTTCAGGAAATGTTGTCCAAGCTTCTACCACTTAATATGCAAACACAAAGAGCGTCCTGAACATGCAACCCATTGCAACAATGATTTTGAGGAAAGAAGACTGCTGTTGGCAGACTTGGCTTAAGCTTTGGCCATGCCTATCTATAGCCATGGCAGGCACACCAAGCAGTGAATGAGGACTGGGCTCCACACAGGACAGAAAGGAGCAGGAGCCAGAGGAAGGGATGGAGACCAGATGCAGCACACTCTGTGGGAAGAGGGGGTCCATCCATGAGATCATCTGCCTCCAGGAATGGAGATGGAGCTGGAGGCTGGCATTGCTGGGACATCACTGGGACTGGGGCTAGCAGACTCTAAAAGGGTCTGGTGACACGGCCAGGGGTTGTGGGCAGACCCAGCAGAAATCTTCAGGTGCCCTGACAGACTGCTTCTCCAGCATCATGCCACATTTTTGCCCTTGATACTTGTGGTTGCAGTCAGCCAGCACTCCAGGTTCCACGTTTTCTGTAAGTCCTTAAGAGGGACTCCTGCAATAGGTCTATGAGCAGAAGATTGAATATATGATTATTGCTTATTGAAAGACCAATAATGAGATTGCTTCAGATTTTGGTGTGACAGTGTCTGGCATTTACTGTACCTCCCCATGGCAAGGCACTTCTGTTGGAAGATAAATTACCTCCCCATAGCAAAGCACTTCTATTGGAAGACAGCTGTTGATGCATTTTCTTATTTCCTGTGGCAAAGATTTTGCTCCTGGCTCTGGGAGCAGACAAGCCCTCACAGTCAGCTCTTAACTCCTTGCAGAATCCTGGCAGTGGATGGCAGGGTCTTTACTGCAGGTTTCTCTCATACAGAGCATTTTTAGGACATAAGTGAATGTTTTATGAGGATTTCAGGACTGGGGAGTTGGCTGGATTAACAGAGAAGGTCAAAGAAAGGCGCAAGCCGATTCTATAGCCTAAACACAGAGCAAAGCTTCAAAAGAGCAGAGCTGGTAGAATTAGGGTGCATCTGTCCACATGATGGTGAATGTTTCTCACTTCCAAATTGAACTGGGTAGTTCATCAGGACACAAATAAACACAGCATTTGTATTAATCAGTGATAATTCTGCAGTGGTGCTCATAAAAACATTAGTGTTTCTTTGGCAAGAATATCATCTTGCTTGGCAGAACTGTTTGAAGTAGCAATGTTGGATTTTCTGCTATATATATATACATATATATATTACTAAGAATATTCTCCTTGCTTTTAGAATATTAGGATTCTAAAAACATCCTTGTGTCTACTTTGGTGAAAGGGCCATATGTTTGCAAGTTGCTACACTCAAAATGAATCAGACTTTACGCAGAACTTGTGCCAATGTAAAAATAAAAATCTCTATCGCATAATTTGGTTTAATTTCCTGACAGGATAAGGTGTATTTTGTGTGATGAGTGCTAATACAAATATTTTCTGTAATACAGCAGATCCAGGAGCTGTGTGGATATATTTTAAGGGGTTTTAGTGTTCCGTATCATTCTCCAGCAAGCCAATATCTCACTTCAAATGGGTGAATTATTTCCTTCCTGTCATCTCACAAAGGCTTACTCAAAACCATGTTTCCACATCATTATTGGATTTCTGATTTCCTATTGAAGGTATTATTCATGGTGTTTTCTGTTTCTGAGAAATTGGGCAATTCTTACTTTAAATTCACTACACAGTAACAAAATAACTTAGTTTTAACTGGCGCCTATTCCCCTTAGAAGGAAAAACCTTTCAAATCTTTTTATAATAAATGTCAAATGTAAAACTTACTTCTATACAGTCAATATCAGATAACTTTTCAAGTAACTTTTAAAAGTTAATTAGTTGGTTGTAATTAGTCTGCACTTTAAGCTAAATATTACACTTTTATATTTAGCTTCTCTGTAGAACTTGTTCAATCCAAAGCACTTTAAAAAACCCACTGAATACCAAGAGAAACAGGAGCAACAGCAGGCAGGTGAAAAAAAACGCTGAAGAGGGTTTGGTCATTGCTACTAGGAAGTCATGCTGAAGTCAAGTCTGAAAAGCAAAACTTGTGTGTTATGAGTCTAAACCAGAATATAGTTCCCTCCTTTTTTTCCCTATCAGACCCCTTTCCATCATTTCCAACTGAAAAACAACATTTGAGGTATGCTTAGGCACATCCCTTGTTATTTCTGTTTTGCCTTTTTCAGATTTTGAGGTGATTCAGAGGCCTCTGACACCTGTTTAGACCATTAGTGAGAGAGATGTGAGTCCATTTTTGACTTCTTGGAAGAACAAAACTTAAGCACTAAGAAACAATAGGAACTGGAAAGAAAATCAGAGGACATCAAAGGACAAATCACAGCAGCATGCCACTTGCATTCTAGTATAATTTAGGTCATCTGGATTTAAACTGTCTTCATATGTTATATGGCCTTGGTTTGACGAAAATAAATAAATTTTATTCTGGAGTTTCAGATTCCATAAGACAGAAAAAGAGCTGTCAGATTGACCAAGGTAACAAGACGGAAAATTTAATGTGTTTCCACTAAAATTTCCCATTCTCACTGTTTGGCTTTTTAACTCTATGATTATCAGCATTTGAGTGTTTCTGTAGCAACTATAAGACTGTGATACTTTCCAAATATGGAAAATAAATTTGCACATCTGGTTTCTTTAATTGTCATCTCTGTTTATCTTTGATTAACTTAGGAACCACTGGCTCATATTTCCTGTGTCACAGCTGATTTCTTCCTCTTTTTTATGTCATTGCTATGACTAAGACAGGATTCCTGAAATGCTAGTATGTTGACCTTGAAGTTTGCTTTTGAATTTATTTTTATGCTGGGATTTGAATAATGTGCATGGTGTTTTAAAATATGAAACTGTCAGTTAAAAAGAAAATCATCATTCTTTAAAATATGTATGGCATCTTCCAAGAGAACTCGAAGGTCCGTATTCTAGCTGAGACAGCATATAAAGAGGGAGGAAATAGGATATGGCCTACCTATATAGGGCCAGAAGTCTTTTACTTTTATATTTCTTGGTGTATAATCCAAAGAAGGTTGGATTAGCCTTGTTTAAAACCAAAGGAAATAACTGACCAGAGTGTCATAGGAGGTGAAGGTGCTTTTGCAGCACGTCCGACAGGACTCACTAATCATGGAAAACGTGCCATGCTCAGCAATTTCTAATAACAATCTTCATGATATCTGAATCTTGTCTCACCAAAACTGACAGACCCCAACCATTTTCCTTTTAGGAATCCACATGTACATAGTTCTCGAAAGCAAAGATAGCACTTTAACTTATCGCAATGCTGGAAAAAAAACCTGAAGAACAAATTATATTAAATCAAGCTTATGACACATATAATGGTTTATTTTGTCATGCAGTTTTAAAATCTGAATGTTATCTTTTGTTCCACAATGCTTCAATAACATTCTTTTAAAGATTCAATGTCAAAAAACGTTTTAATATTTGAAAGTACTGATACGAAACTCAGTACACAAAATTTTCATGATGAGGTTCTGATCAAGCAAAATAGCAAGAACTATAGTGCTTAGTAATTTTAATAGTAATTTTAATTTTAAGAAGTTAAGAGGAAGCATTAATGAAACTCTATCAGAAGGTAAAGGTTTGCTTCAGTTTTTTGCTGTTTGTAGACCCAAAAACCTGGATGCAATGCTCAGTGACATAATGAAAGTATGCATAGTTGTGAGGATAGTTTGGACCAAGGCCTAATAAGCTATTTTCTTTTAATTTCTGTGTCTCTGTAGAGGCTTTCTTTTCGGTTTTAAACTATTTTTACTTGGATAAGTTTAGAACATTTAAAAGAGCACTGTACAGTGCCCACTTTGAGTCAGAACAGGATAAATCGTGTTTATGTTACTATGAGCTGGCTAAGATTCTAGGAAAGTAGGTTCAGGGAGCTAAGAAAAATCTGAAACGTGTTATTTATACAGAAAAAAAAGGAAAACATTTTAAGATATTCGTCTTGCAGCTAGTTATTTTAAAACAAAGTTTTATTCTGCTCACTGTAAATATATATTGTGTGATTCCTATCTATATATTTCCAATTTAATTTGTTAAGCCCCAGGCCCGTAACAGCTATTTTTGTCAAACAAAATCAAAGTGAGAAAAGCTGTGTAAGCCCCATATTGGAAATACAGAGTGTCTTTGGATCCATCAATTCACTTTCTGTTCAGGGTAGATTTGGTTCTGTCTTCCACGACAAATAAACATGTGTTGCTGGCACTGCTCGGCCAAGACAGAAATCTGAGCCCATCTTCTTTGTAGCTGAGAGCTGAAAAGGCACAGCAGTTCTGGAAAGCCCAGGAGTCTCTCTGGGCATTGGCACTGTTTGTTGTCTAAGTGTATCCTGCAGGCACAGGTGGAAGTGGTTCAGTAATGCTGTTTGTGTGTGGTTTTTATACAGAAATACTCAAATGCAATACATCATTTAAAGCAAGGGCCACTATACACAGTTTAGTGCACTGTACCCACTGATCATGGACGATGTGCCTGAAAAGCCCTTTCATAACGAAATATAACGAAAATTACAAGGCCTGTAGGCCTGAACTAGCCTAGATAATGAGCTCACACAACCCAAAAGTAACGGGAATTCTTTAACGTAAAGTTGTTAACCCATTTAATCCTTGAGGTGAAAGCAATGTTTTCTGGTATTTCTACTAACTTCAGTACATCTCCATTTTCTCTTTTATTGCACACAAGCTGCTGCAGTAAAATAGCATCCTGAATCAGTTATTGGGTAATACACAAAGAAAATTCAAAATCCTTTCTGACCAGTCATACGGACTTGCACTCTATTTGCTACCGTTTAATGTCCTCTGAGGAGATGATATAATGTTATGATCATTGAACTTTAGGTATCGGTAGAACCAGAATAGAACAAACCACTAAAGGAATGATAGTGGCACTGAATTTTCTCCAGGGGGTCAGGTTCTCAAGGCTAAGATCTGAATGTAGATTTTGTGATCACAACTGCATCATTGTCCCAGTGTGAGCAGGTATTACAAATGGACCTGATATACAGTGAACTATATATGCAAAGGAATATTTCAATGCTTAAATGTCCAGTGAATAGGAAATATAAAAAACTAAAAGAAATATAAAAAGATGACAAAATAATTCTGGAAATGGAGGTTAATTAATGCTATAGCTTGAGTTTGCTCTAATTAAAGACAAAAACCACAAAAATATTCCAGAGTAGAGAATTTCTCAAATTACTTTAAATATTTTTTATTATTTTCTCAGATTAATTTGAAGTCCTCATCAGAGGATTCCGAGATTAGAGGATTTCTAGATTTTAAAATCATATGCTCTTCTTAGAATGCAGATGCAATGCACATGTCCATTTTTGACTCAAGTTCTTCCAGATTGTATCTATTTTACCTTTATTTAAATTATTTAATGTGGCAGATTTTCTTTCTTGTAGTCAAAGAAAATTGAAACAGAAAGGTACTTTATTAGCTGGCAGATTAAGAAGACAGCTGGTAAAGTGACTTATTAGTATCCAGCTGCAGGACTCCCCACGTGGTCCTGAGCCAGGAGTTCTTTCTTCAGCAGTGGATACTTTGAAGGCAAAAGTCATCTAAGGAAAAGTGAGGACTGAACATTTGGAAGCTTGGGTATGTGGGATGCAAAATTCTGACATACAGTATCAAAATATGTCACATCAAAACTCTTGATGCTTATTCATGGTGCACATGGATCACCCTCACATGCTGATAGAGAAGTTCAATTTTTTCAAAGGGTGGATGTTTTATTGTTTCTTCTGTTTCAGGTTGTAGTTAACTCTTTGAACTCATGGAACATCATGGAATGATGAAGCAGTTATTTGCTATGAAGACAAAGCATTAGAAAAACATGAAGGGCACATTAGGCAATAGACTTCACAGTGATTTGCTAAACAAAAAAGGAATGCTTGAGGTTTTGAGATCTTGCAGCCATTCCAGTGTTTTGGAGAAAGTTCACACTTGTGGCTAGAAACATGAGCTCAGTATAATTATTGCTTTCAGTGTATCTTTCTACTTAGTGGTATACCTTTGCACATTCTTAAAATATGCTTCATTTTCCATTCTGTAATGAATTTCTCTTTCCGCAGAGTAAATGATGAAAATCACTGAGCCCTTAGCACACCAGCCAAAAGCTAACTTTCCCTGAAAACTGTGCATTTTTCATACATAGTTCCATTCTCACTAAATAGTAATTCAATTTTGATGTTGCTAAACATCCTGAATTTTCAATATTGCTTAATTTTAATGAGACACAGTCAGGAGACAGATTAAGTCAATTTTATTTAGGTTTGGACAAAAATTCATCTGGTATTTATGTACTATCTCACTGTTTCCATCACCATCACATATTGAGGAGGAAGGAGGGAATCATGCCCGACGAGGATGGGGAAGCTGGCGTACTGCCTCACGCAGGGGAGACTGTCTCAGCAGCAAGGCACTTAGTGTCCTTTGGCCTGAAAACTGCAGGGGAAGGTTCCTCCCAGAATGTTGGAAAACAGAGAGCCTTTTATTTCCCACCCCCAATCTGTCTCGCCAGCCACATCAGCCCTTTTGGTAACCCAAACTTTTGCAGCAATATCCCTGATGCATCTCAGGAATGCCAGTGAAGAGGACCAGTATCTCTTCAGGGGTCTATGCACAGCAAGTCTGTACCTGCACACACCCCGATCTATACACCCCTGAGTACTAAATGTTTGCATATACCTCCTTAATAACAATGATCAACATATGTAATTGTAATTTATCACAATTAATCATAGTAGTAAAATCACAGGATCAGAGAAGTGTTGAGATTGAAATGGACCCCTTAAACTCGTCTAGTCAAAAGCCCTACACAAAGCCTGGTAAAATACATCAGGTTGCTCGGAACACTGTCCAGTCAGACATAATCATCAAAAAAAGGTAATGTGTTTTAAAAACTCACTACAAATCCCACGTGTCAGGGATCATGGTATATATCACTTTCACTAAATAGATTGATTTATTTGGGGCCCATGCTTGTGAGCAAATCATTTCATTGCAAACGCTGTGAAAAGATCAATTCATATGTGCCTTCTTTACTCCGTAATCAAGGTCGTCATTGCCTTGATGTCGAGTAATGCAGTGATGAGCTACTTTAATCCCACTACAGCGTGTGGTGCATGCAGAATAGAGCTGTCAGACAGTGCCAGCAACAACAAATCTGTTCATACTCAGGTACACTGTCAACTGAAAAGGTTTAAATTTAGTAAAAAGTGTTTATAGTTTCACCGAGTTTTGCCTAGTCAAGACTCACATCATCTATTGATGGTTAGAAAACTCTTCGGTGCCATATCAATGGATCTTATGATGTACCCAACATCAGATTGGGTCTCAGATCTGCTGTGGCTGAAACCAGAATATTTTTATAGTCATATTTTTATCTTTTCTTTTAGGTTGAGCAGGATTGGTGCCTCACCAGATTTGGGGCAGGGCCACCAATGTGTCTCCACTTGCAGGACTACGGCAGTGCTGCTTGGAAGCTGCTACTGGCTTAGCAGAGCACATTGTCAGTCTTGTGTTTCCTGGTATTTTGCAAGCACTTCCAGTTTTGCTGTATGGAAGGAAGGGCAGTGGCATTTAGACTAAGGATCATAGACGCTTACAGTTGCAACACAACGAATTTGATCTTCAAAGTCTCTTCTCCTCCCATATTCCAGTCTAGATCATCATTATCAACAAATTTCCACAACCTAAAGCCATTTAATTTGACAGTATGGACAACCCCACTGGAAGACCAGACACGGCTATATTTGCCAGGTCTTTAGAGAAAATTATTGCTAGCTTACAAAATTTCTGAAATAGACTGTGTGCCACTGAACAGTAAAACACAGTTGAAGCAAAAGAAATGACTCAAAAATCGCAGTTCAGTATTTTCTATTTTTTCATCCAACACTTTTCTTCTTCATACCAAAAAGAAAACTGAAAAGAACTTCCAAGAAATCAGCTTGTGTGCATCTGCATTCAGGTCACAGTAAGATCAAAATCTTCTTTGTTTCTGGATTTTGGATTAAATTTGGCTGGAAACAGACATGTATAATTAATGCACCTCTTCTATTCCATTTTTTTTTAATGCCATAAGAGTTCCAGACATAGACGTATTAACTGGCACAGCAATCAGATAAAACCAGCTAAACCTATTAATGACTGATAACATCTTTTTAAATAACTGTTTAATATCTGCTGTGTCCATTTGTTTTATCTTCTTGGGTTGTTTTTAATGAGGCAACTTGACCAATTCTTTTTCCTGGACATTCACTGTATAAACAAAATGATTAATGTATGCACATAAAAAAGTACACTGGTGACATCATTAGCAGAGATAACATGCATAATCTGACAATTCTTGGCTGCCATTTGTGAGGAAGAGATATATGGCCAATGCTTTTAAAACCTTGAAAATACAAATCTGTATTATTTTGCATTGAATTTTGTTTTCCAATTTGGGTGACTTCTGCCTTCAGGCTTGTGAAAACATATCAAGAATGGTGTGATCTGCAATGATTGAAATTAGAAAGACTTTATATATGGCTGCTTTGTATTTTGTTGTATTCCCAAACGATAAAAAGCTCTATTCTGTTTTGATTCCATGTTTGGAATTTCCATTGACATCAACAGAACTGCTGAGCAAAATTAAAGTGATGAGTCTTAAAGTTTAGGCGAGTAACTAGGCTTCTTTCAGGTGGACAAGCATGAAGTGGACTTTATTTTTCTGGTTTAATTCCCTCCTCCCTGCCTCTAACTCTACACATATACACACACTGCACTATGTGCCCACCAGGAAATTACAACAACTATAACCAGTGGAGGGAAAAATCAAAAATATTTGATGAAAACCAGGGTTGTGTGCCTGTAGCAGCTTATCTTTAAGAAATAAATTCCCCTGTTAAAATCTCAGAGAACTCCTCGGATGCCAAATATTTATAAATTAGGATATTGTTTACACAGAATGTTGTTCCTCAGAGTGCTTAAGTCTCCCTAATCAATATACTGCATCAGACATTTCAGAAAATATGCATATGGTATGAGATGAAGTTCCATATGGAGTTAGGCACAATGTTTATCCTTGCCACTCTTCTTAAAATATCAAATTAATTGTCTATTTCCAATACAGGAATTATCCGGGGGGAAAAAAATAGTCTTTGCTCTTTCTTCCCCTATACACCACAGTATTCTCACACTTTTAGTGTAAAACTTCCTAGAAGATTAATGTAAAAAAAACCTCATGACCTTTTTTGCTTTACTGTTGGGAAACTGCTTGATCTTCAGAACAGACTCACTTCTATTGTTAGTTTTATGTTTATTGGCCCTAAAATAATTGTAAATTGGTTGGGATTTACAATGGCAAAACAATTTACTCAAAAAAGTGTGCTCAAAAATATTAAATTTTTCATGTTCAGTGGTGAGTGTTGTCATGGACACACAATACATATTTGCCTTTCTGGCTGCTGTTGTCCTTCAGATGTTTTGTACCTCAGTTCAGTTGAGTGTTGCTCCCCCAGCTGTATTTTTCTGCTGTTCTTTCCATTTTATGTTGCTTTTTCACTTGATCATTGGTGCAGGTTTCTGTCTCATGGTTTTCTCTTTCTTTCTCTTAATGACCACCCTCTCAGACTCCAAGTGCACTTGTTATTCCACTGTAATTCTCCATCATGCTTACTTGCCTTGCTTTTTTCCTTCTCTCTTTCTTGTCTTCTTTGCAGCAGAGAATTGAAATGGCACAACAGCTCTGGAAAGGCCAGGAGTTTCTCTGGACATAGACACTTCTCATTGTGTGACTGTGTCCTGAAGACACAGGTGGGTGGGGTTCAGCTACACTTTGTGTGTTTTTCTATACAGAAATCATGCAATACTTAGCTTAGTGCAGAGGCACTGTAGACCATATAGTGTGTATGAGACTGGGAGTCCTAACAAGCTCTTTAAAAGTGTCCTAATGTCATGCAGACGTGGTGCTTAGGGACATGGTTTGGTGGTGTGCTTGGTGATGATTGGGCTCAATGATCTTAAAAGCCTTTTTGAACCTAGATAATTCCATGATTCTTTAAATCAAGTTATGTCTACAACACTGCCTGGAGGTGGTGAAAGCTCACGCTGGCCAGTGGAGTGATACAACTTCCTGTGAAGAAAGATTTGTCTTTTGCTTCTTAAGTTCCACCTTTTGCATCATATCCATCTGCATATTCTCTGCCATTGTGACAGAGTCGTGAAAAAGGGCTTAGCAAAACAGCCAACTTACAAAAAAATTCTGTGTAGTCCTCTGTCTACAGGGTTCTACTGTTTTAGAGAAAGTTTCTATCTCTTTTTAAGAGTGTTTTGAACATTTCACAGGGAAATGTTTTGTTGAAGTGTGAAAGGAATTACATTAACAAATCTTCCCAAAACAGAGGCTATCCACCTCCAGAGGCCTCTCCAGTCCAGAGTCCAGCTCCTGCAGACATTGGGGTTTTTGCTGAGGGCTGTCAGAAAGATAAATACAGAATCTGCCCTTTGCTAAATGGAGGGTGTCCAAGGGAAAAAGTAGAGATGTTAGCCTTAGTAAGGCAGCCCTACAATTCTTTTTGCCAGTGAACTAATGCATGATCATATTATTTGCAGTCATACTACTTCACATCATTTATACTTAGGAACACAAACAAAGGAATTCGCAACAGAAATGAGCTAATGCTGTCATCTGGGATTTAGTATAGTGAAAGCATATCCAAATATCTTTGCTATTTTAGATACTCAAGGCTATGAAGCAATAGCTCTTGTCTTTCTTTATGATTCGAAAATTCCTCTGCATCAAGTTATAAATAAAGAACAGTGAAGAAAGGAAAAATAGAGTGAATATTGGGATCCTAATCTGTTACTGAGTGACAAATAGCTTTTATAGGAAAATAGTGAAAGCATTCTGTGCAAAGAATGCTCTGCAGAACATTATGCCAATGAAAGCAGTGCTGACATGTTAGCGTTTACCTTTGTGTGTATTTTCTTCTTTCAAACCTTCTTTTACAACTGCAGTTATGTGTATCTTTTCATTCATCAGTGAGGTACCCATAGAGCTGTTTTGCACAGGAGAAGAATATAATGCACTTCCTATATACAAACACAATATAATAGAATAAAGACATAGATCAAATAACCGTTGACCTCCACCGACTATTGGATGACCCACAGAAGGTCTGTCCCAGGTGAAGAAAGAAAGCGTAGTTATCTACATGATCTGCTGCATACATGACTAAAGTGAACATAATAAATATTTTTTTCTCTTTCTTCTGTTTCTTTCTCCTTTGCAGTGCTGAAACTGTTACAATGATGTACCTCAAACATACCGTGGCATAACAGGAAAAGTTCCCAGCAGTTCTTTGAAAGTTACCGGCAATTCTTTATGATTATTGTGATAATTTCTTTATTCCTCTTGCTTCTTCCCTTTTACTGTACCTATTACTTGTATAATTTAATTGTGTGCCCTCAGTAGTGCATAATTTATTAAACTCATTAATTGACAGTGTTTGCACAATTGGTATTTAATTTATACCAGTGTATAGGTTACAGATAGCAATCTTCAAAGCTTTTTGCAGGTGCTTTATTTTTACTAACAACGTGATTTTACCACTGACATGTGAGAAAGTGAAATTTACAGCTGAATTCTGTTTTTCTGACCCACCTGAAATGGTAAAATATAATGGCTTTGTCAAATAACTTGCTCTTCATCATTGTTAATCATGGCTGGAAAACCTTGTTGACACACTGACTAGAAAGTGATGTGGAAAAAAACCATGTGGGTGGAGGAATCAGAGTTTAGTTAGCTGCAAAACCTTATTCAAATATTGATGATAGAATTGCATGCAACTCCAGTGCAGAGCCACAAATTCACTGCAAAGCCACAAATTCATTGCAAGATTCCTTTTAGTTTCTTGGAATCAGAGTAGTTCAACCATTTCACACTGAATTCAATAGATAATTTTTGAAAACAAGTTCTTCTGAACCTGAAATATACCTCCATATAGACCTATATATACACCTGACTTTTTAGCTGCTGTAATCCCTTAAAATCCTTCCCAGCTGGAGAGCAGAAAGCTTAGGTCTAGGCAAAATAATACGATTAACAGATTTTTGGTGCTGTCGAGGTATATCCTGCTTTTCTCTTCAGATGTTTTTCTCCATAATATCAGTAACACTTGCATTTGAAAGCTGGTTTTGATTCCCAGCTGCAGTTCTCTGCTTTGCTAGCTCAGCTGATTTTAAGCAACAGGAAACTAAGAAGGTGCTATAAACCTCATGACGCTTTCCTCAACAACTTCTACCATCAGCACATTCTTTAGCTGTTTTTATTGCATTACTCTCAAGCTGAAGTGGTACTGTAGGTCAGCTGCGGTACACAGAAGGAATTGCTTTCACTGGATTATGTACAGAAGACTGAAATAAGGAAAATTTTAAAGAGGAGATGTACAGAGTTCCCTAGAACAAGCCATAGTTACTTATTCAGGGAGATTCCACCAAAATATTTAGGAAGTTCTTTGCGGTTTTCTTTTGAGAGACTATACTCAGGAGGCAGAGTATTGGAAGTTCTACCTAGCAATTTTTTTTACTATTATTCTTACTCAAATGGATCTCAGAATTGCACTTCTGTATCAGCCATAGAAACAGCTGTAACCTCTTCCTTATTAGTAGTCCAAGTTATAAAAATTGCAAGCTTCTTTAGTTCTGCTCTCAGGACTAGTTGCTTACTTCAGAGGGACTAGCATTCTTAGTTTGTCCAACTTTTATTTGCATTAATTTGTCAGATGTTCTGCTTCCACAACAGAAAATTCTGAAACTTGCTTCCTTCTTGTGTCGACATCCAGGCCCGCTTCTCATATGCCAGCATGAATAGAAAAGTAGCAGAAACAAAGCTCTAAAATACTCATATGCTTCACTAAACAGGCATGGACTTAAATGTCTGCATAAATACCCTGATGACTTAAAATCTTAAAATATTCTCTGATTGTATCAACTGTTTCTAGTGGTAGCAAACAAAATTAATTTTTCAGAGAACTCAGAAAGTATTTTCCATCACTAAATTTAGCCATTATGCCTTTTAACCACCTTTATTCAAAAGAAAGCCACAACTTTGACTCTGGACTTGCTATTAGCTGTGTGTGGTCAGTCTGCTCTACCACATATGTCCCCTTAGCTACAGTCCTTACTCACTCCCTGACTTCCTGCTTTGCAGTAAGAAACAGAACTGTGTATCTCCTGTATGATTTCTATTTTCTCATGCTTAGCAGGAGAAGTGTTCTGGCAGGGTTTAAGTTTTAGGATTAGGGAAGCTATTACGTATTTAAATTAGAAAAGGCAGAGTGGAAGAGGAGATTGGAACAGGAAGATGTTCCTGAGGAAGAACTACTGACATTCTTTTGACCCTGCAAGAATTCTAGGTCTGAAACACAAGAAAGCTCTGAGAGACGAGCTTTATCCCATTTACAATGCACTGTCCTGAGCAAAAGAGCAAATGCTGTAATCAAAGAATGATTTTGGTTGGAAGGTACCTTAAAGACCATCTCATTGCAATCCCCGTGCCATGGCTGGACACAACTTCCATTAGACCAGGTTTCTCAGAGCCCCACTCAATCTGGCTTTGAACACTTCCAGGGACAAGGCAGCCAAGACTTCTCTGAGCAACTTGTTCCTGTGCCTCACCAGCCTCATAGTAAAGAATTTCTTTTTAACAGCTGAAGTAAACCTGCCCTCTTTCAGTTTAAAGCCATCCCCCCCCTTGTCCTCTCACTACACACCCTTGTAAAAAGTCTAGCTCCATCTCTCTTTTAGTCCCCCTTTAGGTACCGGGTCAATCACAAACTTCTTCAAAGATAGCATAATAGAAATTTGAGTTTGAGCTGAAATACCATGGGTAATCGCTGTGCCTTGGTGGATCCCAGGTAGCCAGTGTGGCTGTGAAGATGTGTTCCATTCTTCACTATTAGTTGGAGTTTCCTAAGTGCTGTAGGCATCATGCCCAGGTTTATCACACAGCTATAGCATAGCCAAGAGGTGATGAAGGTATCGGTAGTAATAGAGGCCGGGTCATCATCCACCAGAAGGCAACAGTCTAGGCCCGCTGGAGATGGTGTGAAACATTACTCACAAATGGTGAGATGTGACAGTTTAGCAAAGGATTCAGGAGAATTAAGATTTTGATCAGATCTGTTACCTTGGGTCACCAGTTAGTCCAACTTATAGGAAGAGTTTTACTGTCCTCCTCCACAGAGTTCCAGGTCCAGCCCCAGTTAGCAGTGTGGGAAACATTCACATAACAGTTTAAAATAACCTGCTTAATGTCAGAGCCCACTGGCATGAAAATTCAGACTCAGAAGTTTCCAAAAGTGCATTTATAATCGTATTTAGTTCACTTGCTAGTGGTTTTGATTTGCATCCTGGTTTTGACGCATTGATATTTAAAGAAAATGGCTATGTCTGCTTTGGGGGCTGGCTCTGGGGAGGCCCTAAAATGTGTCTTCTCAATGACTTTGCTTTATGCAGTGGAGGATTTCAAGCCCATTGACCTTCTACTCTACCTGGTGAACCAACTGCTTCTCCTCTCATGCCATATTTTCTAGCACCCCAAATTTTTACATGGCCCTCTGTGTTTATTTCACCTCACCAGTAACTCTCATGTACTGGGGGAGCCATAGTGGCTGTAATTTTTAATTTTTAAAATGTCTCAAGCACATTTCTTCTGC
The DNA here is from genome assembly GCA_013398015.1 of Oreocharis arfaki. Taxonomy (NCBI): domain Eukaryota; kingdom Metazoa; phylum Chordata; class Aves; order Passeriformes; family Paramythiidae; genus Oreocharis; species Oreocharis arfaki. Next base: position 806,272 of record VZRR01002980.1, read on the forward strand.
TTTTCAAGATTCTATTGTAATCTCTTGGCCTGTTATTTCGCACCATGTTTCCATCACTTCAGGAATGTAAGATGAGAAAAAGGCTTTGAAAAAAGCAGAGATATGTGGGGGTTTTTTCCAAAGGATGCATTTTAATGAGGTTACTTGAAAAGTATAATTCACAAATCAGCCTGCCAGTATACAGAAATGTACATCTCCACAGCTGTTACAGCTTGCTTTATTTTGGCTACTCCTTTGATATGTCCAATATTAATAATGAGCCTGATGAAATACTAGGAAAAACAGCACACATAATCCACATAACTCTATTTGGAGACACACAGAATTTATAATAGCCCACAGAGGGGCTTTTTAAAGAAACATGAAAATAACAGAAGTCAGTAGAATTTAAATGCTCCCACCTTGCAGCGGAAACAAAAGGTTAAAATTTCATCCAAACCTGAATTTCCCAAGGTGTATCAGAGTTAAGAAAACATTTCTGTAATGTTACTCCTAGCCACTGTTTTTCCTCTAAAAAATAACCATTTGTAATAATAAATGGACCAGGAACTCATCAATGCATTCAGGGTCAAGATGAATCTGATTTCCACAGAGCTCAAAGAAAGAATTTAAGCCAGCTGGAAAAGCAAGTTAAGAAAATATTTTTAATGGCAAATTGAGATGATCTAATGCTTCCATTGTTGTACCCTGGAATTATTGGACCTGCTTCCAACCTCGCCTTCTCTCTGAGAATGTCTCTAACACATCGTTTGGAGACAGAGATGTCCTACATAATCTGTTGGCATACGGTGGAGATTAACAAGTAGAACAAGACTCTTGTACTGAAATTAGCAAGAGGCCACAATGAAGAAATGACTACACAGGATATTTAGAGTAATGGATCTCTGCTGCAAGGTGAACGCAATTCTATTTGCCAGGGTCTGTATTTAGACAGCTTCGAAAGTAGCCATAAGAAGTGGGCATATTTCTGCTACACCTTTAATGCAGTAGAATTCAAACATCAACCATCTCAAAGCCAAAGATCCCAGTCTATAACCTTCCTTAGTTGATAGCACTGATCATTATCTTAGGTTTTTCTACTGGTTAGAGCCTTCATCATGCATAGATGTTAGTAATTTTCTAAGCGATGTTTAGACATGTTTACGGTTCTCACACCAATGAGAGACAGTCAAGCCGTGTTCTCCTTTTTCTCACTAAACAGTTAAAACAATCAAACCCACAACTTTCCTAGGCTGCAGGAGTTTTCTTTTATACAGAGCTATTGCACTGAGGTGTAACGCAAATGAGCCTTTGCTTAGAACCATAGAATAACAGAATGGTTTGTGTTGGAAGGGATGCTAAACCCAACCTAGTTCTGTCCCCCCTGCCATGGGCAGGGACACCTTTCACTAGACCAAGTTACTCAGGGATCCCTGCAGCCTGGCCTTGAACAAGTGGTGAACACTTACTCACTGGTGGTTTGAATGCCTCACTGAAAATAACTAGGTTTTTTTTTTTACTTGCTATAGAATGACTCCAGGTAACCGTATTTATAACCTTGGCATGAAACTTTCTTGGTAGCCCAGCCCTACGTGTACCTGTGTACTCCTCGTATTTTAGCTATCTCCTTCATTTTGCAATATTTGCAAGTGTTTGACTCTGTTATGACAGTTTCGTTTTACTGGAAGAAGTATTTTCTCCTTTTTTATTATTTAACTTAACACCACCAAAAAGGAAAAAAAGTCTACAAAGAGAACTATTGTGTGACATAATGCAATTTTAAAACTCCAGTAGGAAATGGTAAGTTATTTCCATAGTTACACCATCTATAGCAATGCAAATTTGAACTCTCCAGATCTGTAGTTTCATCGCTTCTTCCTTCTTCCTTTTCCCATGTCAGGTCTGCTCCTTCTGATCTTCAGTCACAAGGTATGTTCACAATACTTAACAAAAATAGAAAAAAAACCTTAGCACGCCTTGGCTAAAAAAGCAGCTAAGTCAACATCTCAGGGCTTTTACAATTGAAGGTAGCAAGCTGGTTTCAGTTTTAAGTGCCTGAAATCTTATTGCCAATAAAATGGAAAAGCTAGGTTACCGGTCCCAGCTGTTATTTTAAATCTGACTAGGCACATCAGACCCTTTTCTAGGCTGTAACTCTTATTAAAAAAAAAAAAAAAAGCCAAAAAACCCACAGCTCCAAAAAAAGTAATGCTGAGATGTCCATGCTTTAAGTTCTATAACTTTTACACAAGAATATCAGTAATATTGCAGTCACAAAAATGATCTTTCATACACCTCTGATTTAGATGTACTCCCAGCCAGTCTCTTTCACTAAGGCTTGTATTGAAAAAGTAATAGGGTGTGCAAGACCCCTATTCAGGACCCCTGTTATCAGATCCTGTCTTAGGTATTGCCTCTGCTATTGTGTCTGAGTTCAGAAGAACACCTTGTAAGCTTGTATTCAGCCACTGCTTTCTGCACACTTAGAGAAAACACAGAAATTAGAACCTTTCTTCTTCAACACTCCCAGAGGTGTAACATGTCTCTATGCACTGAAAGTCGTTGCAGCCTTTAAAAGACAGACAATTACTTGAGGCCCATACCTTTTAATTTAAAACCTTACCATCCATATATATAAAAGTATCTGAACACTCCAATAACTCGGTCCTCACTGTCCTTAAACCAGAATTTTGTAGGCTGACAAACAATTAAATTCCAGAATTTGATGCTGTGAATTAACAAACGTCGCAAGGCAATTGAAAATACATATAATTTCTGGAATACAGCCCCGGTCTAAGGTCCTCAGCATGTCCTGAACAATGGCAGGGAAGAAAGCTGAAATAAAGGGGTTAAGGGAGTCAGGTTAGACATACAGAAGGCAATGACAGAGCCTGCGCACAGGAATGCAGAGGATTGCCGCCTGCTGCCCTCCTGGCCTCTGCCGAGGACGCTGGCTCTGGGGGGCCTCGGAGCCGAAGGGGGGGGGCTCGGGCGTCGCGTGGGTGGCTCANGGGGAGAACGGGGTGTGCACGGGGTTTTAAGGGGCACAGAACCTGGGCGGGGGTAAGGGGAACAGCCAACGGGACACGACTGTGTGGAGGGTCTGAGGATCCAGGGTGCAATTAAAACTCCACAGGGGGGGTACAACGATACAGACAACTCATACAACAAAAGGGGTATCGAGGAGCACAGAACTCTCTGGAAGGAGGGGAGGGCTCTAAACCTCAGCCCTACTCACGGACTCCTCCTCAAAGGAGGAGCTCCAGTCACTGGGGTCGGGGTCCCCATGATTGATAACAGGAAAAACTGCGGTAGGACCTCCCACAGAGGATCTTTGTCTTTCAGTGAAGTGTAGCAAAGAATCTGTAAACTGGGAACTATGAGAATAACAAGACACCAATGTAATTCAGGAAAGAGTGAAAATTGCTAAAATGATTTAAAATCATTGGTTTACTACCATCACATTAGCATAATTTTTTTCCTTGTATAATCAGAATTATTTGTTTGGACTATTCTTGTCCTTGGGACAAATACTTTAATTGAAACTTTCTGTTCAAGTTTGACAGAGCGATCTTTTTCCCCTTTTTCAAAAAAAGAAAGCTATTGTGCCTTTTCTTCATGATTTTCCTATTACAAACAATAACCTTCATCTATGAAGACCACTTCTTTGCAAGCTACGCTTCCAAGGAAAAAAAAATCACAGTTGTATAAGACAAATCATGGAAACACTAGACTGCAGTCAGTCTAGTCTGTCATTTGAATTATGACAGACTGTGTCATGTTTAAATACACCACTAAGGTGAAAAAGGTTTATTTAAAAAAAACCAAAAAAAACCAAAAAAAACAAAAAAACCAAAGCAAACGACAATGCAAGTATTTTAGTGACTTGAAACAATTTCTTCCAACATTTTTGGCAAACACTTAAGGAAGGAACAGATGTGAGGAAATGCTATTCCAAGGCACTGGCATGTACTCATGGACCATAACATTGCAGAAACTGCACATCTCTCATATTTAGACTTGCAGCACAGAGTGTTGTGAGAAAGGCACCACCTTTCAACCAGTTTGCTTTTCAAAGTGAGTCGGGTTTTCACATTTTTTTTTCAGCAGTTATTTCACCTAGGAAGAATTTCTTTTCCTTGTTAGTGTTTTTATTTATAGACAACTGAAATACATGCTGCCAGTCAAGATGCTGCTCTCAGTTTACTGATGTTGGTATCAAGACTCACATAAAGATTATTAAATCCTTAGCAAGTTCATGAATTTTTTTTTTAAATAGCATAGCAGAATGTATGGCTAACAGACAGTGCTAAACGTACAGATCAGCACTGGGGCAACAAATCACAAGTGAAAGAACAATGAAACAACATTGAATACTACAATTTCAAAATGTGTTTTACATTTTACACTCACACAACAATCTACATTTTTAGAAACTGAATTTTATACGACAGTTACTAATTTGTCAAAATGATTGTATTCTTTTTACACATGATTGTCTAAATAATAAGAAAATTTTGAAAAAAAATTGATAGTCATATCATTTATCTGCATCTTACCATTTCTAATTGCTCTAGATGAACAGCAGTTACTTGATCTACACTGATATGCAAATGACTATGGAAGCATAAATTTGAAAGAAACATAGACCAAGCAATTTTTTGTTAGGGCTATACTAGGCTTTGAAATTCATCTAGTAGGGAAGATCGTGGAGCAGATCATCACAAGTGCCATCATCCAGCACGTGCAAGAGAACCCAGGGATCAGGCCCAGTCAGGCCAGGTTTAGAAAAGGCAGGTACTGCATGGCCAGCCTGGTCTTCTTCTATGATCAGGTGACCTGCCTAGTGGATGAAGGAAAGACTCTGGATGTAGTCTACCTGGACTTCAGTAATGACATTGAGAACATTTCCCATAGGATTCTCCTGCAGAAACTGACTGCTCATGGCAGTTTTACTCTCAATAATCTAGTTTTCTAGTGTCGGAAAGCCTGGAAGTTGTATATTGAGATAAAGCACAGAAAAATAGGAATGATGGGGAAAGCTGAAGGGGTGGAACATGGCAATACATGCACCTTGATTTTTTTCCTGTTGAAGTGGGATTTATCTCACCTATTGTAGACATCTGTAGTTGCAACAGCGGTCCTGGGTTATAAAGTCTATAGTTGCAGGCCCTTTTAAGTGCAAATCATTTCATCCTCCAGTGGACATGTAAAATTGTCCCTCTTTAATTGTTTGTCGTGACTAACAATAAAAAAGCAAATGCAATAGGCTACTACATGTGAAATTCCATTTTAGTCGTTCGTCATGCTTCCTTTGAGATAACTTGACAAATCTAAACATTGAGTTGACACTAGCAAGCACCCCTCATTAGTGCTTACACACAAGTAAATGTCATAAACTTACTATTGACTGTGGATTTATTATGCCTCTACAGACATTGGAAAAAATAATGTTAACAATGGCAATAGTTCACAGTCATAAAAATTTCAGATTTGTTTTTATTTCTAGATAAAAAAGATTAATTTATACTGTTCCTTCCCAAGGAGCAATTTGCTTTCAATGAGATGATACTTCATGACTAAAAACTTATCATTTTTAATACTTCTGGGTTGTAGTAATTGAGAAATCTCTTACTTCAAGCGACTCAGATGTATGTCAAAAAAGAATTCGTGACAGAAGAGATCTCCTGAACCTAGGTTTCAGGCAAAAGTGAGTATTAATCATGGGAATGATAGAACTGTTTATTTTTCTTGTAATTTAATTATTTCTTTTGGGCAGGGAAGTCTAAGTCATTTTTCTGAGGATGAGTTGTTCCAGATCAAGCTTCAAAGACAGTTTTGGAAATAATAGTGAAAAATTAAGCTGAGTTGGTATTTAACAGGCAAACTACACAGACAGTCTAACTGTTTGCATGTGTGCTCTAGGTACACTTCGGTAAGAGATGTTATTTTATCACTGTAATCTTACTTTCTTTAGAATTTATTATAACAAAATCATTACAAGAATTAGGTCTGAGTCATGAATTAAAGTAAATGTATTTACTGAAAGACATCCAGCTTGCTTTCATTTTCCACTATGTTTCTCATCTGTATTACAGCACTCATGTTTTTATTCTGCCTTATAAATAAATAAATCCCATGTTAATATAAAGGTGATGAGGTAATTTAATAGCTTAATCTGTTTGTATTTAGGGAAAAGAGCGATGGCTCAGTCACTGTCTTTTTCAAGACATGAGAAGTAAAATCCTTGCATTGAGGTCAGTGAGAGTTGGGCCAGGTTCTTATCCCCTTGCTTAAATAACTTATTAATAAATCTCCTACCCTATAAGCAGGCTGATTAATATAGATGGTTTAAATACTGTTTAAAGGGCAAGACAAGTGACTGTGACATGGAAAGCCCAAGATATCTATGACAAGAAAATAAGTTAGTAACTGTTGCATAGTTCTCTTGCATCTGCTCAGCAGTTCTCAGGCCTGATGTCTGTAACCTCACTTTCCTGCTATTTTTAGTTCATAAGCCAGGTCAAGAGGTATCCAAAGTAGGACAGAGGCCTTTAAAGCCCATGAAGCTTTTTGAAAATCACTTTTTCTTTTTACTGCACTAATCCTTCTGCCAACTCTTGTATATAAAGATAAGGGCAAGCCAGACTATGAAGGTGCAAAGGAGCCAAGTGATTTTGCGTTTGAGATTGCAGACAGACTTTAAAATGTTATGCATTTCATTAACTATAAAAATAAGAATTTAAAGTATATAGAATTAATATTGTAATAATTTAGGCTAGGTATATTTTTTTGTCCCAGGATATCCTCAGGAGTCTGACTTTTTTCAGCAGTCTCGTGAATTTACTGCATGGGTCTTTGGGCCAGCTCCTGCCACCATGCCTTGGTTCACATTGTGAGATGGCACCAAGACACAAGCTGAATTGAAAAAAAAAGGATGGAAAAGAAAAAATGTTCCTGATGTCCAGCACACACAGGGTTTGGACTAGATATTTTTGAATGTTCCTTCTAATCCCAGCTGTTCTATGACTGATCCTATGTTCTAATCACTGCAATCCAAAAGCCCAAGAGAACAAACAAGAATCACTCCAAATTAAATGTCTGAAGCGTGCATTGAGTCAGCAGCAGGGCTTCAGTATTCCTGATTTCCTTCTACAGATCCATTCATATTCATTGTTCAGTTAGTGTGGTTTGCTACATATGGCAGGACTAGACTCAGGAGTAGCACAGAAGCATATTCATAAAAGCGTATGGGACAACAGGTGAGATAAACATTCATGCCAGGTATAGCTGTCCATTGGCAGATTACAGAGGACCTTATGGCACGTTGTTCAGGGTGCTTTCAGTTCTCTGAGTTATTATTTTTCCATACACAGAAAACACACCACATATCAAACATGCACAACCAGGAATATTTTAATTAAGGCTTTTATTAATGGAGGTAGATCAAACTTCTTTTTTAATTCAATTAAATAGAACTTTCTTCTGTTGCTAACCTAGAGTCATGAGGTGTCATTTCACCGTTCTTCAGAGTTTATTAATATTCTGTCATATTTTCATCATATCATCTGACTTGATTACAGCTTCCTGAATAACTTCCTGTATGACTGAATGGGAAACAAGCCCTGAAAGTTTCACACTCACAAGACTCAGTTCTGCTAAGTGAAAGCCAAGATCAGCATTTTTGAAAACTCTCCTACCAAAGCAAACGAACCAAACTCAAACTCCAAAGTAGAAATGAAAGTGTACTTATGTAAATTGATAAATAAACAAGAGAAAATCAGGCAGCAGAATGAGTGATCCTTCTTTCCTTGGCATGTTGTTGGTTTTTTCCTACTTCTGTTTTTCATTCTGGCATAGCGGTGCCCTTGCCCAAACTGCTCAAGTCACCGGAGTATGAAAGGTCAGACTGAAATGCAGAGGGAGAATGAAGACCTAAACCTCACTCAGTAGTTCAAGAGACATCTTTGTGGAAATATATACATGCTACCCTGCAACCAGTTCATATTCATGTCCTTTATCTCCAGCTTTTGTTTCTTCTGTTAAGAAACTGAATTGTGAGAGGCAAAGCTCAGGTTTTGGACTAGCAGCAATGTGCTTGAGACAGTTTTCCACTATCTTGTTTTCTGACTTGCTTCAGTAGAGCTCTGTAATTTTTTTGATGGAAAGACTAAGATCATCAGTAACCAATCTGACAAATGAATAGTTGCTCAGCCTCTTCAAAAATTATGTTGTATTTATGGATATTCCATTATTTCATCTGAAATCAGGCATTGTGTATTCTTCTTTCCAAATATTGACCAGGCTCTGAGTGTACTCCAGCCAGCTGGCTGCATATTAAATCAGTGGTTGGGCTGGCAATTTGAAGCAATCCACAAGGAAAATGTGGGGAGTTACATGCTGGATAGGAAATTAAACAGCACTGCTATAATCCGGCCTATGCCCTGAAGCAGTTTGGCTCACACAGAGGAGACAGTGTGTGAGAGGAACCTGATACCACCAGCAGTCACAGATACAGGACTGACTTCAACTGGTCATGCATTTTCCTAAAATCCAGATGAGCATCAGTGCACCACATGTCATCTTTCAGGTCACACTTGTCCCAGACAAGAGCTGTTTACCAAGAATGAGTAAAACGTTGACACAGCAGGGGAGCATGCACACGAATTCCTCAGGGCATGCAGCATTATTGGTAACCTCCTCATGGAAAATCTGGCTAAGAGATGCTATGAAAACAAAACAAATATTAGCAGCAATTAGGGGGCTTAGAGAGAGAATTATTCACACCAACAAAGCTATCTCTCAGGGCTCGTATAAGACAGTCATAAACCCTGCTCACTGCAGCCAAATCAACAGGATGACAACTGAAACTGGGAGCATAATAGGCAAGGGATCAAGCTGGAAAAACCAGGCACAGCCAGAGCCAGAGTCGGAGAACAGAGACCAGAAGGTTCCATGTGGCATCACGGACTGAGGCATGACATCTTTGTCAGTCAGCAGGAGGTCACATGCTCTCGTAATATTTTGTCCCATGCAGCCACCCTTGCAAGTTCCACAGAGGCTATTAGCAAGTTATGGTGGTAACTTCAGCTGCTTCCTGGCAGGGAAGGGACTAGATCTCACACCATTGCTGTGTTTACTGCAGTAAATCCTGGGTGACACATTGGGTAGCTTTGCTTACTAATTATCACTGTCTGAAAGTGGCATGACTTGTCACAAGTGGGTACACTAGCAACAAAATCAAGGAGGCTTTCGGAAATTTTGAAGGGGAAGAACTAGCAAATTAAAGTTGCAGAAAAGATTCAGAAAAATTATGTAAGTTGTGCAATAGCTTTTGGTCTATGGCATAAACATGGCATTACATGTTAGTATATACAGTTTAGGATACAACATCTTTTATGGTATTTCTATACCGATCTACCCTACATCTTCATCTTCAAAAGTAAGTTAGGTGTCAGAAGTTAGTTCAGACCATCAAGCAACTGGAGGCTTCTCAGATCTGTATAGAATTGCAGCTGAAGATTCAAAGCTGTAGAAGAGTTCAGCTTTGTTGTATCATATCTTGAGAGATAAGAATTTTGCCTACTAGTTCTACTAAAAGCCATTTAGAAATTTTTGTTTAGTTGTGTATTGAAGAGATGGAAATATTTTCCCTTTCAGCCTGTTAACCACTAAGTTTGGAAATGGAGACTATTCAGTGTGTATGCTCTGCAAACACACCATTCTGGATCCAACTCAGCACTTGCTATTTTAGGATTGATGGCAGTCATTCCCAAAGGCCCCCTCCAGGGTTGCATCTTGTACTAACTTGGGAAGGAGACAATTCCTGCTGGGAAGGAGTTACCAAATGAATACAAATAAATGAGGTTAAAAGTCCAACCAGCCTTCTGAGTTACATGTGCCACAAGTTTTGTTTCTTTTCTTTGTTTTGCGTTGATTGTTTGAGGGACGGAAGAGATGGATTAATCAATGAGGCTACACATGCACCAGTAAAGAAGAAAAGAAGAAGGAAGAAGAAAAGCCTCCTACTAGACTTGTTAAGACAGTCAAGCCTAGGCTTTGCTGATGTAATGCCGGAACTGTGCCTGAAAGACTTATCTGAGAGAAGGCAAAGATTAAATCACACAGCTTTTTCCATGCTCCCAAGACATTCAAAGCATCTCATGTCAAACTGTGGATTTCAAAACCCTGATATATCTCAGCTACGCAATATGAAAAATAACAAATTCGGAATTTCAAATTAAGAATGTTTTTCAGTGACAAGACATTAAAAATACTCCTACTGAGTTGGTGCTTGAGACACCATAAATATTCTACCAACTCAGAAGTGACATAACTTTTTCTATAGCAATAAATGTACGTTTATTAGTTGCCTGACCATTTATATAATGCTGTAGTTTCAGGACTTTTATCTGTCTCTCTAGACAATTATCTTGGGAAATCAACAGTAAAACTAATTAAGTGTGCTTAGTTACTTCTGCTGTTCAGTCTCTTAAATATTGCTCTTGTTTCATTACTGAATTTCCAAAATGCCTTACACTAAGATTGTTACAAAGTTTTTTAAATTAAAAGTAGCCATCTAGACAGTCTTCTAAGGAAGCAGATTCACCATGTCCAAACTTAGTTTTTTCTTCTTGGATATATTCTAAACAAAAGTGTTTGGTCTGATTATTGTTGCTCTCCTTGCTATGAGCTTTCCAATAACATTTTGTACCAGTGGAACCTCTGACATGGAAAGAACGTGTTTACCCTACCCTAAATGTATCCTATTTTTTTGCTGTCAGAACATGGAGTAAAAGCTGGTATCCTATTTTAATGCGAGGTGTCAGGCTAATGAGACAAAGCTCTAACGGAAGAAGAACTTTGGAAAAGGCTCATCAATACTTATGGGTTAAAGAATAGTATTTGAAGTGCCAGTACAATCTATGTCCATTTTTTCCAGTGATGGGTTCCTCTGTCTAAATGGTGAATCATCACCTATCAATCATGATATTTACTGGTGAACATATTCTGTTTCCACTAGACTTTCACTGAATGCAGACATACTGCAACTTGTATTGCAAGCAGTGCTACTGATTACCCCACCCACTGCTGCTGAATGTGGTGTTTCATACCTATACTGAAAGAAAAAAACATTAAATAAACACATATCCAATAACCAAGCAAATAATAGATTTACCCGAGCTGTGGTCTGAGAGCATACATCAACATTTGGGTTAAGGGCTATGGAGAAAAACTGAAGTACAGTTTTCTCTTGGAGACTTCAGACTCTCTCACCAGCGAAAGATCTCAGATTTCATATATCATCTTCCTACAGTTATCAGTCAGCATGGAACTGATAAAACCTTTCAGTCTTGTGTCATTATTACAGGAATATCAAGGAAAGACCTTTGTCAACTCCTTTTTTCTGCCTTACCGTGGAAAAACATAGAGCAGAACATAGCTACCACTGATAAAAACACTTCATGTTCCCAAAGCCATTGAGAACAAAAAACCAAAATAGCAATGTGCAGGTAATACTTGGATCTACTCTGTGGATCTTTTCTATGGACAGAGCAAGAGAAAGACCAGAAAAAACCCAGACAGGCATGTTGAACTCATTTGTGTTTATGGTTTCACCCATGCCACACTTCCATCACCCAGGAAGTTGTAGGTATTTTACAGTAACTGTGCAGTGCTGGTGGTTCTGCAGGCGTTAAGTATGACCAGCAATCCCATTTGGGAAAACCCCCCCAAAACATAAACAGAATCCAGAATAGCAATGAACTTTCATGCAAATAACTCTCAAGAAATGTCATACAAAACAGATGTGCACACTATCTGTGTGGTGGAACATACTCTTCATTAGAAAATAGACGTAACTAAATATATCATCTTTAACAGCATCAGTAAGAGCCCCGTTCGTCATGCCCAATGAGACGTGCCTAGTCACTTCTTCTACAGCATCAAGGCATAGTTCTCTGTCTCAGAAGAAACCCACGCTAGTGAACTGTTGGTGAGCTGGCAACGGTAGAAGCCAAGATGCCAGAAACCCCTGGTGCAGGAGACCCCCTG
>VZRR01002980.1:818497-828900 GCA_013398015.1 Oreocharis arfaki
TCGGCCTGCGAGGTGCTGAGCTGCACCCCCAGGGCATCCCTTGCAGGGGATGCTTTTGGGTTAACGCGGCGATTTCAGCCACCCCACAGCACCCCGCATCAGTGAAGTCAGACTATTCTTTTATCCCTGTTTCTTTTGGGAGAACATTGGAAAGAGAAGGCTAAAAGAAGTACCGAACGGCAAAAAAACTGAAGATCTATTTGTTGTCATGGAGTAAACTAGGTTAGAATGTATCTGAAAGCATTATTTAGTTATTTTAACTTCAAAAGTGGCTTGACTGATTTCATAAAGCCTTTCATGTCCCTCAACTATTATGTAAACAGTAAGTGCATTACTGGACTGGAATCCCATTTGGTTTCAACTGTTCAGTGTGCAGAAACTGGAGAAAATCCAGAGATACTGTGTTTCAAGAATGTTTAGCACCAAAAGTGTTTGGATTTTCTTGTATCATCCCTGTAAACTTTAAATATCACCTCACTGAGTTTAAGTGATTGTGTGATTAAGATGTTATGTTTTAAGTACACTGGCAGCAGTTTCTAGCTAAGGAGATGGATTATCAAAGTGAATAAAGAGCAAAATATGCAGCTTGATGACACTTCTATTGATTCTTTTCTGTCACTAGGAAAAACCAAAGCACATGAACATGCTTGTCCAATTAAAGCCAGTGGCAGAAGCATAGCATGGCCTCAAATCATACTCTATTTAGTCTGTGACTATAGCTTCTTGGGTTTTTAAGTTTAGAGGCATGGGTTAGCTGGGGTTTTGTTTTTTCCAGCTCTCATGATGGGACTTCCAATCCAGCCTGAGGCAGTTAGGCACTCAAGTGACAATGAATGTCCATGAGATTAAAAACTCCTTTCAAAATCCTACCACAACTTTGTTTTCCATCTTCCCATTTGTTTTTAATACTCCGTAATTTTCGTTGCAATTAACCAGGTCACAGATGCATCCAATCCCTCTCAAAAACTACTAAACAATAGAAAAAGCAATACAAATCTAATGGCTTTGATGCCTGTTAGAAAGTTTCCCATCTGTGTACCATTTTAAAGCACGGTGTCTGTGGATTTATCATGCCAAGAAGGGTCGCTCAGGAAGTTTTTGCAATATTACACCTAAATAACTGGAAAGTCACAGCAGGATTTGAAATATTATCAGAAAGGAAAAAAAAACCAATCTTTGAAGGATTGATCTGGTTCTAGCTTTATGTCTATAACATTTTTCATACATGTTCTCACAGAAGAGAAAATATCATCAAAACAGCACATGAGGCAATTTTACTGGTTTTGTAATGTTTTCACCTGCAAACCAGTTACCCACAATAAAACAATTCTGGGCTACAAGCAATAATGCTGCAGTCCAAAAGCTGATAATGCCAGTGTCTATAATGATCTTCTCCATAGCTGACCTTTCTGTAAAGGCATTACAACACAAAGTATTCAGGCTTCTTCAGTTCCTGCAAAACACACAGCCTTTTTCCAAGCAACTACTGCATAAACTTGTTTTTGTGTGTTATATCCATAAACTAAAATAAACTTAAAAATAAAACACAACAGTATTTTTTTAATCTTCTCTTATAAGTCAAGACAGGCCAATACAGCTATAGGAGCCATGCAAGAATTAGATTGCCACTCTTACTACAGATCCTCTTTGCCAGATTTCTTAGAGGTACTCTTGTATAGCTGCATTTATTCCACAATCTTAAATCCTACATCTAAAACTTAAGCGTAGAACCAGTATGAGAATACTCCTGTGATCGCTTGCACGTCTTTTATTAGGATCATATTTTTCACTACCACCAGAAGAATAAGACACAGAGCCAAGTTCTATTCTCAGTTGCTGGTGTAAATCCAAAGTATCCTCATCAAAACCAGTGAACTTATTCCAGATTTGCACTCCTGGGCCTAGAGCAGAGTTCAAGCTGTCTTGTTTTAATATTCTTCAGTTCAGAAGAATGTCTGGCTTTCCAGAACTCAGAAACTGTGAGTCTCTGTACTGCCAGCTTAACAATAAAAAATCAGATTCTTTTGTGTTCTTTTCCTGAACACAGATAGAGTGAAATTACATTGACTTCAGCTCCCACACTCCTGTTGCCAGAAAACAGGAACATGTTAACAACTGTCTCTCTGTCCAAATGCATCCATTACTATTATTTTATCAACTCCCCAAGCAGTTCAATAAGTTCTTTTTGTACTCCATGGTTGATTCTAATGGAGAAGTTTCAAACTGGTTCCTCTAACTCTTTCTCCTATATTCTACCAAAATACAGAGTTTGGTGTGTCTTAAATCCTATAGTGTAATGACTGTGATTCCTGGTTTCATGTGTGCATCCATAGGTAGCCCCAAAAGTCTGTGGCTTTTTCCAGGAGGCTTTTTTTTTCCTTCTATGGTCAGAATATCCAAGGAAATTTCTTGACTTAGGAAGAGACCTTAGAAAGAATCCTTAGAAAGAAAACTTAGAAAGAATGATCATTAAGCACTTCCTACTAGACAAGAGAATCAGGGAGTGGAGAGGAGCTAGAATTTCCTTCTGCCCTGTTTTCTTGTACAAAAATACATGTATAGAAATGAGAACTTGGAAAAGCTTGCAGAGATTTAGAAAATCATCTTAGGCATTCAGCCACAAAAAAAACCCTCTGTGTGGGACGTGACAGTACAGGCTAGCCTAGAACAAAACTACCTCATTGCTAATGCAGGTCAAAAAGTTACTGGAATACAATAGTGAATCACAAATCTGTAATATTCAGTGAAATGATCAGACCAGATAGCAAAGATACTCTGGCCCACTGGCTAGAAAAGCATGTGGGATCAGTACAGGGGGTGGATCAATCACAGAGAGGATTGCTTATGATTGTAAGGGAAATAGCAAGACGAAGTACTTATCTGTGAAAACCAATGGAAAGAAAGGCAGACAATCAGAGTTAGCTTGTACCTAGCAGAGAGGATTTTATTTCATATGAAAAGAAGTCCTGGGCATTTTTAAATGGGATTGTCTGCTACTGTGGGAAAGACCAGCAGAGTAATAACACCGCAAAACACTTACCAGCAAATTCCAAGTCACCACAGTCCTCGAATGCTCTTTCTCTGTCAGTAGTACCTATCTGTGAGTTGACTGAGGGCTGTAGCCAGAGGTCTGGATTGTTTTTTTAAAAAAAGATTTTTATATTACCTGTACAACCAGAAAAAATCATCTGTTCTATAGGGGGGCTAGAGAATAAGGTGCCTGGTCAAGGTCATCGAAGAATATTAATGGCTCATGGATAACTACTGTGCCACAGACAATGCTAAATCAGCAAGGGGGCTAGGGGTAGTGGCATAGGAGTGCTATTTGGAACCCATCTCCGGAGGAAGTATAAAGACGTTCTTCACAGAGGAAGAAAACATACGTGTTTTAGCTGGCAAATGCTACCATTTTCTAGAAGGCAGCCCCTTTCTAGAAGTTTAAGCAAGATCTTTGTGGTAGAAAAAAGAAGTCAGTGGGGCAGAGGCTGTTATTTCAGGCCAGGTAGCAGGAGCAGCAAACCACACATGTCAAGAGCTGCCGTGGAAGTGAATGAGGTGAAGAGAAGAGGGGAAACCAGAACTGCATGCCTTTCTGATGGCATGCACATCATTCTCTGGAAAATTCAAATAAGAGAGCGACACTGATCCAAGTAACTAGCAATTGCATCTCATCTTCCAAAATAGCTCCGTAAATTAAGGGCAAATTTTTTTTGTTGTTCTAGAAGGAAAATTATATTCTCCAGCTTAGGTTTAAGGCAGCATTGCACTGCAGCCAGCTTGCAGGTTGGGTCTGGCCCATAACACAGTCTCTGCTGCCCACCAGGGATGAGGCAGTGTACACCTTTTGACTATGAACTTCCCAGCTGGTGCCAGTCAGACTATTTACATCTCCTGACTGCTGGCTGGCCTAGGAGAAACTTCTGCCACATACTGGCCCTGCCAGAGGACTCCTATCTCCTGGTTGGCTGCTTTCCTCTGCTTCTTCTCCCTTCTTATCCCTCCTGGGCAGCACATCACACACTGTCTCAGAGCCTGAGCTAACCTGAGAAAAAGGAGAGAGAAGGCGCTGGAGCAAATGAAGCTGGAAGGGCAGCAGGAGATGTTTGGATGAGTGTTAGGAAGTAGAAGTCATTAGCAGTCTCTGAGCTCATTTAAGATGTAGCTTTCTGCAATAAAAATTCATTTAAGAGGAAAAGGTGCAAAACACATCCTGCATCCTAAGGATTCTTTCACCTCTGAACCACGGCCAGGCTGGTGTGAGGGAGAGACAGGTGTTGCAGGGTAGTCAGACAATACCACCAGTACAGGAACTCTTCAGAGCTGCACACAGGCTGCTGGGGCACTGGGTGCTACTGAACAAGGGCAAGCAAAAGAAAATGTTTTAACCAGTTCTTTTTCAGACTTACGAAAGACTTGAA
Organism: Oreocharis arfaki; assembly: GCA_013398015.1. Taxonomy (NCBI): domain Eukaryota; kingdom Metazoa; phylum Chordata; class Aves; order Passeriformes; family Paramythiidae; genus Oreocharis; species Oreocharis arfaki. The sequence continues at coordinate 822,916 of VZRR01002980.1, forward strand.
TAACTCCAAATGAGGGAGGTCAAATATCTAAAAGTATCAATGCTACTTGGTTCCAGGCTAGACAAAGGTAAACAGGATAATGCAAAAACCTGAAACATGGATCAATATTTGCTTTTCCTTTTTGGTAGAGGAAACTGAGATTTACATTTCCACATCAGCAGCAGGGGAAGCTGAGCCAGTTCCTGCAGGAGCAGCAAGTGTGTTCAGTGAGAAGTTCAGACTATATCTTAAGGGACTGACAAACAATTCAGAAGTCAGATCCAGCTGCCTGTTTGACAAAGCACTCTTGGGTTTGTCTGTTGGTTGGCAGGTGGCTTTTTGGTTCATTTTATTTTTTGTGTATGTACAGAGATGCTTGTTTTAACAAATAAGGGAGGGATAGCATGACAGTGCTAGCCGAGGGTAAAAGGCAGGTCCCCTCTAGTGCAGAGATTCCCAAAAGAAAGATGCAATCTTCATGCCAGAACTTAAGTGAGTGGTCAGAAACTGGCACTTACTCACCTGATGGATCCTGAAGGCTTCAGAAGTTTCAACTCATTTTATGCTTTTACATTAAGCCCAAGAAACTTCAGCAAGGTCTCCTCCACCGGCATTGCCAGGATTGGGCGATAGTCCAGCACAGTTTTCCCAGCACCTGGGAAAACAAAAGGACCAGGCATCTGGCTTCATATACAGCCTCATGGGATCTGGAACAGAGAAGAAGGGGAATAGGGAAGCCTTTAGATATTGGAGAGTGGTAAGCTTCTATTATGGTCTGCCCAGTTATCACATAGCCCTCTAGAAAGAAAACTTTGGGAACCCTTAATCTAATACGTTTTGTTCTTTCCAGAGGGGAATGTTCACAAACTCAGGAAGCTTCAGGGGGGTTCCTGCCAGAGGAGATCGAAGAAGAGCCAGCAGTGAGTGGGGAGCTGCCTCTGCACCTCTGCCTGAAATAAGGACACATTTCCAAGCTTGTGCTCACACCCCTGTGCCAGGGACTCTGCTGGATGGAACTAAAGCACCTAGAAGGAGAGGTCACACAGTACAGCCTGCCACCAGCTAGCCAAATGCATTTCACATGTTTAAGGCCAGCCACTATTTAATAACTGCTGCCAGGAGCCACCTTGTCTGTGCTGACATCATCTGGTCAGGTTTTTTGCACTTTCTAACAGAAACTATGACACACTCCAGCAAGAATAGACACCTAAAGCCAAGAAACAGACAGTATAACTCAGGTCCCCAGATGGGTTTGAATAATTTATTACTTATTCAGCTTTATTTTTACAACTTTTGGAATGTTTTTTGACCAAAACTTCCATGCACAGATTTCCTTTTCACAGAGCACTGAAAATTTTGAAAACATATTCAAAAATTGCAAGCTGAAAAATCAAATATTTCAGAATATGTTTCCCTGAAAATATAATCTATGCATTCACTTGATCAAGACAGACTTTCCTGGGGTAAATATGCTGTCTAAACATAACCCTCCATCACATTTTTATGACAATGCCTTTGATATACAGTGAGAACTGTATCAAAAGGGTTCTTAATAGCTGAAATCAATACCACTTATATGCTGGTAAAGAAGTAAAAGGAAATTAATTTTGTTTCAATAGTTTACTATGATAATGTGGAGTATTAAATCAAGACAAACAGTTCAAAACCAGAAGTCAGCCAGGAATGTAACTTATTTTGCCTAAAACTGTATGTAATCTTACCAATAACTCAGAGCCATCCAAAACCTGACAAACTAAGGGTAACAAAATTGTGGCTGAGCTGATGATTTTTATTTTCTGATGAGGACAGAAAAGGTCCATTGCTGCTTAGCACCACTCCACCTACTTCCTCAGAATAAATGCAGAGATGTATGTCAATTTGACACTGCCAAACACCAGTTGTGTGCTAGATCTGAATTTTATGGAATTCTCTCATTGAAGGATTTATCATCAGAGGCAATAGACATGGGAGCTCAAGAAAAAGAAAGAGGCATATTTTCATGCTGCAGCAGAAGGGCCAAAGGTTGGAAGACTAGTTCTTGTTGTGTCAAGACCCTCTTCCAAAGCCAGATTTCCATGGAAAGATTTGTGTGGAACATGCTGGATTCTGGATCCACATCTCAATAAGTTTACTGGGATGGCAATTTTTTCTGTTTTTAGTAAAAGACAGATGGGTATTAAGGGTAAAGGAGAAAAACCAGGAATAACACGGGAAATAGTCAGGAAAAAAGGCTATGGACAACCTTCAAGACGTCGATGGAAAAAGAAGAGCTAGCAATATCTTCAGAGAAATTACAAACACACCTGGCCCACCACAGCAATGTCCATGGTGTCTTCCCCCATTATTTTTCATGTCCCTTACATCAGAAATGGCTTTCCACTCCATTTTCTGAGTCAGCAGCAGAACCCTTCTCCTGAGTATTACCAAACAAGAATGTAAAGGAGTGAAAGTGCCAGCATCAGAACTGCTCTCCAGTGGTAGGGTAAAGGTTCTCTGAAAATGTGAATTTGTTTACAGAACAAGAAGTAATTGTTGCCAAAAGACCATATTGACTTCACTGTAGATGAACACATTACTTGGTACAGTAAGAGTATTTTATATAGAAGCCTAAACTGTTCTAATTTCCTATGCTATCTAACTCCATAGATCTTTATTTCAAAATAATGGCAGAAATCATTACAAGCACAAATTAATCAAATAAAAATAATCACAATACATTGGTCTTTCTCTAAACTAGGAAACATTATTTACCGATTGTAAAAAAACAAACATGAGGAGAGAACAGACTGTTCCTACCTCCTTAAAAATCACTAACCTCAACAAAGTTGAATTTTCTTTCATGATGTTTAAAATTGGCCCTAGACCTCTAGTAACTCAAAACCACATTGTCGTTTTAAAACCCAGGTCTCTTTTTTTTTCCTCCTTAAATCCTTTATTATAACAATTTTATACATTCGGGTTCTCCTCTAATGCTGGACAAAGACTAGAAGAATTGTCAAGGATTTTCAGTTAACTATTTATTTTATAATGAAGTCATAACTTTTATGACTTTATAAACTGGGTAATAGAAGTACTATTTCATTCTTTGTATGTGATTGGCTGTGTGGAAAAAACCATTTTTTTCCTGCATTGTGATGATTTGAATTATTAATAAAATTTTTCAAAATGGTCATAGGATCATTTTTATTATATATATAAGAATTACTTTGCTAATAGCCAAGATGGTTTGATTAGAAATGTTATTGTAAATAACTCTCACCAGATCAGAAAAAAAGAGAAATAAGTCTCCAAGTACGGCAGAAATAGATTTCTGAATTTTAATGGCAAAAGAGCTCACATGTTTCTCAGGGCTACATGCTCAAAGATGCAACAACATAAATTTTTATTCATGAGGTCAGGGTCTATATCTATGTCTAAATTTATGCTATAGTTCCACGAGCAGCCTGTTCGAGCAGAAGGTAACAGCACTTCTGCTGAAATGAGTAGTTCTGCCTGTCCTCCGGTGAACATCCACAGTGGTCACTCAATTTTGTAGGTGCTAATGCATACAGCTGTATAGGAAGTCAATCAAACATCTCACAGACACAAAAATTCCTTTGAAACATGATATTTTGGGCCTCCACTGGTCAGCTAAAAAAAAAAAAAACTGGGAAAAAAATGAAAATGGAGCAGAGCACAATAGATTTAGGTGGACACAAGAGTCAAAATTAATCTCATTAATTTTCCAGCTCCAAGTCTTTGCTATAAACCCTTCTCTCGGCATTGAAATCATACTATGCTTACACTGGTATGTGTTTTCACATTCACTTCACAGTGGAGATGAAAACTAAAGAAAGGTATAGCGGGATTGCAAGGCACAGCCTGTAAGAGCAGTGATAATCTGTGGAATTCATTGCCTACAGCTCTTAAGGATTCTAAATCTGTTTCTCATTTCAAGCTTTATTTGAAGTTTAATGTTTTGGATATGTCTTCTTAAATATATGTATGTGTTTGCACTTGCTTCCAGGGTTACCTGTATTTTACTTTTTAAATTAACATTAAATGCTTACAGACTGATCTTAAAGTCACTGAAATTAATGGAAAACCTCCCAATGACTTCATTGGTCTTCAGATCACGTCTTTGGGGAATTCTTTTCCTACAAGCCGAGATTATCAAACCCTTGTAGAGTATAAATCAGTATTGACATCTGTGCAGTCAGAGGGATTTATAACACCTGAGTAGCCAATTCTACCTCCTGTGAGCCCAGTTTTCCAAAACGTGAATCACTATAATTGCCTTGTATTTTAGCCATACATTATTTTGCAATGGACCACAAGAGGGCTTTGAGAAACAACTATAGAAGACCTGCCAAAACCTATTTGAAGTAGCTTTGTGCATACCCAGCTGAGCTGCTCTATCTGATCGCTGCAGCTAAACAGGGCTATATTTTCACTTCCGGAGTTGCATAGAGAATAAACTAAGCACTTTGTCCAGTACAGATACAATTTCTGTTGCTGTATAGCTTTCATTTATCCAGAAACAGTTCTTCAGAGATTCTCACTGTACATGTGCAAGTGCAATATAAAGAAAAAAGAAAAAGCAGAGAAAAAGCAGAGAAAAAGCAAAGGATTTGTATCTTCTATCTATCTTAGCATTTTTAAAATCTACATTCAAATCTCATCTCTTTTGAAATGCGGTGTTATTACTGGGACTGTTTGAAGACAGAAACTTGGGACTTCACAGTGAAGCTGAGTTACTTATACAACTGAAAAAAACATGACAGAAAGAGAGAAGACATGCACTACTTAATTCCAGAAATAAAGGCATTTCACATGAACTTACATTAATTTAGCCCTTTCTGCCATTTACATGGAGAGAACCTAAAAGAACCTCTTAAAATAAGAATAAATAAGCTGAGTTTGTATATTAATAATGCCTTCCATTTCTGGGTTTATAAAATACAGCAATAATTCTGAATAATAATTTTACAGGGTACCACAAACTCTTTTCTTGCCAAAAGAGTCTTGAGTGTATGTTTTGTTTACCTAAATTTAAAACAGTAAAAATTAGATCACAGAGACAGACAAATAATTCTCTGTGTTTTACATGATGTTCTTTAAAATAACTGTACTTTTGCTTAGCACCAAAAAAGAAAAATAAAACTCCTTTGAACACTGTTCAAGGTTTGAGATATGTTGAAATATGGTTACAATGGGGAGCTGCTACAATGGCAAAGACATTTTATTTCTGCTTTAGGCCAATTAATTTGGAAAATGTCTCAATTTTATAGTCCATATATTAAACCTTTGACAGTTACAAAAGTAATTTTCCTGAAAAAAATAGAAAGAAAAACTGTGGACTATGCAAGATGATAACCTTTTGAAAGGGCAAACCTTCAGTTCTCCAGCAGATTTGATTCACAGTGCCGTAACAGTTGACAGTTTATCATTACAGTGGTTGCTTTACATGAGAACTGTCAAAATCAATTATGCTCAGAAATTAGAACATTCTTCAACTTAACAAACCAGATTTTTTGTTTAAAGGCCTGGTCTAAAATCAATTACAGCCACAAGAAGGACTTCCCCTTGATCAGTATCAGAAGCAGTTGTAGTTTTGGTGACATATTTTGCAGACTTCACCTACGTATATCTGGACAAAAGTAGACTGAGGGAAAGAGAAAAATTATGGTCTTGATTGCAAGAAGCTCTTTGGGTTTTATATTTAAAATGTTATTTCCATGGTTAGCAGCTCAGCAGTAAAAGCAGAGTGACTTGCCCCAGATGTTCCCTTTTCGTTATCCTTTAGTTCTACAGCAGGGAACTCAACCATCAAGAATTTGACAGGAGGGATGTACTGCTTTGGGGGTGACTAGTAACACTCTTAGCTTTTAACTTGCCACAACAGCCCCCTGCAGCACTACAGGCTGGGGCAGAGTGCCTGGAAAGTGGCACAGTGGAAAAGGACCTGGGGCTGCTAGTTGAGAGAGGCTGAACATGAGCCAGGGTGTGCCCAGACGGCCAAGAAGG
>VZRR01002980.1:829044-868039 GCA_013398015.1 Oreocharis arfaki
AGAGAAGGGCAAAGGAGCAGGTGAAATGTCTGGAGCACAAGTCCTATGAGGAGCAGCTGAGGGAGCTGGGGGTGTTCAGTCTGAAGAAAAGGAGGCTCAAGAGGCCCTTATCACTCTCTACAACCACCTGAAAGGAGGCTGTAGCCAGGTAGGAGCTGGTCAGCCTCTTCTCCCAGGCAACCAGTGATAGGACAAGAGGCCACAGCCTTAAGCTTTGCCAGGGGAGGATTAGGTTGAACATTAGACAGAATTTCTACACAGAAAGGTTGATTGGGCATTGGAATAGGCTGCCCAGGGAAGTGGTGGAGTCACCATCCTGGAGGTATTTAAAGAAAGACTGGGCATGGAACTCAGTGCCATGGTCTAGTTGATAAGGTGGTGTTCGGACTCAGTGATCTTAGAGGTCTTCTCCAACCTAATGGATTCTGTTATTCTGTAATGTTTGATGGTCCAAGCAAATTACCAGGTTTGAACACCATGAATGGCTTACAGTGGATGGTGCATCAAGCATTCGCTTCAACAGCATGGAATTCTACCAGCATTGGTAAGAAACCTTGAGCCAGCAATGGTAAAAATGTGAGCCATGGAAAAACTGAAGGTCTCTGCAATAGGTGAGGTCCAAAGCACTCACCTGAATGAATACTGAAGAGGCAATGAAGGTGGATGGGAGTCTCTGGGATATTCATGCTCAGTTCAGGAAGCAATAGGCAGTGGTGTACAAGGCTTTTGGGACCAGGTCAGGAGAGCTACTCAGAATGCTGCACAGCACAAAGACCCACCCTGCTGGCATCATGCAGAGGGGAACTGCCTATCATGTATCTGTCAGAATAACCAAGAAAAATGCATTTAGTCCATTCAGTGAAAAGTTTTGTTATCAATGTGCTGTACTGTAGATTACAGTATTTCAAGAGAAACTGCTCAGAATGGTCCTTTTCCCTGCAGCTTCCCTTCTTACAATAGACTGTAGGTAAAAAGCTCAAACAAAGCATAAAAATAAATTTAAGATAACAGCCCAAATGTTAATAGACCCTCAAAATATATCTTTTTTGCATAAGGTAAAATGAAACTAGAATAATTCCCTTTTTGTATTATGTCGACTGCTAGGTTTATTAGGCAAATACTTCAGGGTGCTGACTGAAGCCCAGTTCAGCAAAATGCCCTACCACATGCTATAAATTATCCTATTGTCTTAAAGGGTAGAGCCTTTAATTTCTCTCTAGTGTCTCAAATATTAATTTAATAGGACACCTTTTCATTTAGTATTTTATTCACCTCCACCTTGTGGGATTTTTTAAAAAGTCAGCAGTTTCCATTTTCCTAGACTATCAACACATGAATGTAACAAATTATTACTTTTTAAGAAAATACATTATCCATGCCTGGACTTTCTTTGAAAGAAAGATTCATATTTCATTTAAAACTTAATTTTTATATGTTACCACATGTCATTAAACTGGGAGAGAACTTGGAATTGCTGGACACACATAAAAAGTTGAACTTAACAGAAAAAAAAAAAGAAGAAAGGGTCTATCAAGACTGAGCCCTTAGTAGAAGAGAAAATTTTAATTTAATTGCCTAAAGACCATTTTGGTCCATTTTTTGAAACATGTATTTAATGGTAAGAAACTTGACAGCTGGAAGGCAAAAGAGTAAAGATGAGCACTTCTCAGGAAGCCAAAGATCCTTGGGGGGCAGACTTTGACTGTGTGTTTAAACAAGCAACCCTGTATTGTTCGAAAGACAGGAGTACATACAGCCCTTATGCGAGGCAGGAGAGGGACTGGGGAGGAGTCACAATCTTATGCTTGCTCCTGGTTCACATGAGTTGGGACCACGTGCTAGATTGTCAGTGCTTCCAGACTCCAGTGCAGCTCAGAAGTGAAATTCTGTCGTTATTATGCCTAGTTCTGACCCTGGTTCTTCTCAGGGAGTTTTCAGTTCAGCACCACTTGTAAGGTGCCTGCTGTCTCAGTCCACTCTTGTCAGAACAGCTCATCATGATGGAAGAACAGTAAGCCCTTGAGGGGAGCAAAACAGGGCATTGTGCCTGCCAGTGCGGATGTCATTACAGACGAATGCTGATAGCCTGCGGTCAGGAATTAACAGGCATCCATCATAAGTGTGATTGTGTTGGCCTTACCTTTCCCAGAAGATGTTTTCCAGAGCTAGAGATGTCCCAATATCCTAAAAAAGGGAGGTGCAAATGGTATAATCATTAGACTGAAGGCATCGTGAGCCGGGTTTTTCAAATGTGAACAATTTCTCAAATTGCTCAGGAGTCTATATCCTTGATTTTGGTTTTTTAATACTTTCCCCAATGGTTAGATTATTCTAGTCTTTGTCTCAACAACTGAATGCAATAAAGGAAGCAATTAGAGGATCATGACTAATTGCTGTAGTATTTCTTACGTCAGATATTAAAGCAGTATAAAAATCACACAAAAGATAAAGCATGATTTCATGTTATAACACTGTACAGAATGAACACCACTTAATGACTGAAAAAGCGAAGGTTAAACCACCCACCTTTCATTTTCCTTTGAGCAGGAAATATTTAGCAGATGTTTTCAGTTCCTGTAGGAAGATCAGCAAATTTAGTCTTCAGGGAAAGGTGTGGATGCACATGTATATGTGTATGTACCTGGGCTCTGGTCTCACCTGAGTGATTATTTATATGGGAGAGAAATGCATAAACTGAAAAAAGTAAAGTTTTAAATAGCTGCGGTTTAAATTGCTGATGGTTGTATATGTCATCTTACAATTAGTGTGTACGGGGAGATGTATGTAAATTAAAAGCAAGGCCACTGTTATTTCCCCTAAGACTGTAGGGAGTCAAAGTCATCCATTCACCTTCAGGATCCGCTCATTAATATTTTGCATTTCTGTTCTCAGGCAGGAAAGTGTGAGAAGTTACTAATATAAATTAAAAGTTACCTCGGTTTTCAATGTCCAAGAAATACTTTAGAAAGCTAAACAAACCTGTAACTACCAGAGCTTAGGGTGAAACTTTTCTGGTATAATCTTCCACACCTATAAGTCTATTTTCAGTTTTCCATATATTCTTTTGAAAAAGCTGATGTGACTCACCGTCAGAAACAGGATATTAGTTAGACAGACTATGAGCTGTTTCTCACTCGAGCCGTGTCAGCTCCTTTATTTGATTGGATTTGCAGAAATTAAGGTAACATTTCCTATTTGGTCTCATCATATGAGAGTCTGGCAATGTGATCTACCCATGTTCTTCAATTTGTCCTCTTTAGTATGATGGCTGTTCCCTCCTCTCTTGCTGGAAAACTAAAATCTGTAAGTGATGGTGAGCTATCAAGATAATCATGTTCATATATCTTGATATATACCTTTATATACCTTGATATAAATAAGGTATATAAAATACTCAATAAATAAAATGTATGGGCAAAAAAGAAAGGTAAATGTTGGCCTACCTCATCTGAATGGTTCACCCTAAGTGTTTCAGCAATATCATCCTTGCCACAAAGCAGCCATAAAAATTCTAGCAATAATTATCCATGAGGTTTATGTATACTGAATTAATGAGCCCTCCATTCTGGGATTCTTCTACTCAGGGGAAAAAAATTATGTTGCCTTTTTTAGCTAGTTTTTTGTCATAAATAACATCAATTCATTGTATTAAAAGAAAGGGTCTTAGGCAGAAAAGAGGCCCATAAAAGCCACCATGCTAAGCCTGTTCTAGCCGGACTGTTTAAACAGTGGTGTATCTTGCACTCTGTGTCCCCCCTGGACAAAGCTATCTCAGTCTTTCAGGACCTACAGTAAAATGTCCTCTCCTGCATAACTCAGAAAGGTGCCATAAGATAATCAAGTTCAAGTTCCTCCTCAAAGCAGAACTGACACTAAATTAAAGCAAGGCTACTTAGAGCTTAGATGCTTAAGGTCTTGAAAAACTCCAAAGGAGACCCTGAGGAGCAAACTGAAAAGAACAGACCTTTAATCCTGGTCATCTAAACCCTCTCTTTCTAAAACCAGGGATAGATCCATACTGTTTTTCAAAAGGTGACAGCATCAATAAGCTGCCAACTGGCATATTCATGCCCACTCAGATAAGGCACAGACAACTCATTAGCCCCTTGAAGAATTTTCTACTCACATTTTAAAGAACTTAATGGAATGATTGGTAAAATGATAGAATATGCTGAGTTGGAAGGGACCCACAAGAATCAACAAAGACCAACTCCTGACATTGCACAAAACAACCCCGAGAGTCACACCATGTACCTGAGAGCATTGTCCAAATGCTTCTTGAACTCTGTCAGGCTTGGGGCTCTGACCACTGCCCTGGAGAGCCTGTTCCAGTGCCCAGCCACCCTCTGGGTAAAGAACCTTTTCCTGATATCCAACCTAAACCTCTCCTGACACAACTTCAAGCCATTTCCTCAGGTCTTGTCACTGGTCACCAGAGAGAAGAGATCAGTGTCTGCCCCTCCTCTTCCCCTCACAAGGAAGTTGTAGCTGCAATGAGGTCTCCCCTCAGTCTCTTCTTCTCCAGGCTGAACAGACCAAGTGCCCTCAGCCGCTCCTCACATGGCTTCCCCTCAAGGCCCTTCACCACCTGATCTTGCTAGTTTTCTTCTTTATGGCTGTACAGCTTTCTTACATGATATTTACAAGATGATCTTGCTCCAAACAAACATTTTCTGTGCAGCATTTTATAATTTTGTTTGCCATCATTCCACATTGATAAGAGCTTTCACATGAACAAAGGCTTGTCTGTATATTTCATTTAATTTCTTGTGAAAGTACTTTTCTCTTAAGGTTCTCAAGATTATTTTTAGTCTGGAATTGAATGAAACTAAACATTTTAAAGTAAAATGAAATCTTAAACCTCTTATTTAAATTTGCTATTGATTTACAACCTTGGAATGTCTATACTTACTCAGAATGGGACCTGACTTTGCCCACTTTGCCCACTACTGGAAATGTTTGTGAGGGATGATGAACCTTTACTGGAGGAGGAATTAGAAATTCAGCCCCTTTGATGATTCATTCTGTTAGGTAAAGTACCTACAAGCATTACAAACATTTTTAATTTTCCCACATCTCAGGTTCCAACTTTTACATTATTTCTTGATAAATATGCTTCAGAAACAAAGCTATTACTTTCTCTCCTGAAGGTGAAAATTTTCTCTTTTTTTACCTTTCCAAACCTTGCTTTGCCAATTCCTTCTCTTATTCTTGTTACTCACTCTTCATGGCCTATTGTAACTAACATAAAATTAAACCAAGAATGTAGTAAGGTATATTACTAAAACTAGATCACAACACAAACATCATTAAGTTTGAAGTGGAACAGAAGATTAAGATATTGATTCAAAGAATCCAGAGTGCCAGAAGAAGTTCTTAAGAAGTGCAGCAAATTAACAGCAAAGAATGAATTTATTCTTTTTTAGGTTAAATTTGAAGTCAGTAAGTGCTAAAAACATAAAAGCATATTTCTATATTGTGACATTCAGTCCAAGTTTTAAATTTTCTTTCTGGAGTTTCTTTTATATGACATGGTGTTGTGGGAATCTTTTATCTCCAGAGGACACAAAGTATTATTGATCAAGTTGCTTAGTAAGTGGAGATTGGACAACTATTTATTTATTAAAAGTTGCATACTGCACTCAGCCTCTTTTTTAACGTATTCATCTCAGGTTAGTCCATGCAAATTTTGGGGTTCACAAGGATCATCTAATCTCAGTTAAAAATTGCCAGACTGCGTGGAGAGTGTCCAACACATCAGAACACAAAATGTAATCGGTTATTGACAGATCACCTTCGCTTATCCCACGTAGGTCTCACTCCTCCAGGAGGTCAAGCAAAATCATCAGATCAGAACAGTACTTTCTCCCTCCTGTTATACTCTGGGAGAACACTTTTTAAGTGACATAGCTTAGTACCCATGTTCCAAACACTATAAACAGAAGCTTTTTCAAAATCCGGTGCTATGCATTTCGATGACTGCTCATTTGAGAGTGTTGAAAGTTGCTGTCATCTCTTCATAAGCCATCTTCCCAGTATACTTGATAGATTTCCTGAAAGATCCCACTCAGAGGAGGATAGACCGGATGAAAGCCTATCACAAAAGTTTAGGTGTCCTTAAAGAATGTCTTCCAAAAACACTGTCTTACCAAGCAGCATTGTGAAGGTGGAAGTCACAGACATGGTATCAAGACCCAGCCCTTAAATAGGCAATAACATTACTGAAAAATTCTTTGCCTGGGAACAAATTGTAAGAGAACACACCTATTTTGCAATGAATAATAAGTACAGTAAAAAACACTAGTGGTTTAAATACAGTGTTGCAGTTGGCACTGCTGACAACTGTATTTTAAGTGCAGCATAGAGAGGAAATGGACTTTTCCTCTAATGAAATAACCTATGCCAGTTTCAGCCTGGAGAAATGGGGAGGAAAGGGAAGATATGGAAGCTCTAAATCCAGAGAGACTTCCTAGACTCTCCACATTGATCGATACACAAATGCAGACAGAGTAGTGCAGTCAGAGCAAACCATTCTCCCCACAGTCTCAGAGAAAAGTGGCAGGATTTGAGAGTGCAGCTGCAACACGTCTCTGAGTGCCTCCAACTCTGCAGCCAAACACCTTCCACACTCCATGGGTTCACAAAGACACACACTTCTCCCAGTCTTAGCAGGAAATTATACACAAGCAAAAGAAACCTCTCAGTAACAGCAAAACGCCAAAAGACTGATTCAATATTCAGTGTATGAGCACAGGCTTGTGTTTCCACCGTTACCTCAAAAGTGGAGGTCATACAAAACTGAAGCACATTTACATACCTTCAAAACCAATTTTGCTTCGATTGGACCAGTAAGTTGTGAACTATAATTGAACTTCAGTTTGTGGAGCTGATGCTTTTCCTCCTTCAATATGAAAACCCAAGAAGGTGGTTTTGGAAAATAACCAATTCAAGCAACTCCTTTCCTCTTGTAAACAAGAAGAAAACCTGTCAGAACTCACCTAAGCAGTGAGTTCAGTCTAACAAATATTCTTTCATCTATTCACTACTTAAATTGGTTAGTCTGGGGGTACCACACGTGTTACATTATAGGTGTCCTTACGCAGAAGTTTCCAAGACACTTCTTATCAAAATAAGCATTGAAAAGTCACATACTTGTAAACAGGAGGGATTAAATTTAAGATCCTGGTTTTTTATAAGACATTCCAAAAATCTATAGGCTGTGACTGGTGAAACAAACTAGATATACCGGTCTCTTTTGAGCTCCTATGAATCTGTGGGACTTTTTCCACTTCAACTGCATTCCTGCAAATATGAAAGCGTCTCTTCCATCTTCCATGCCAGTGATCATATCTGTTTACCTTCCTAATACCTGGTATTCTGGAGAAGTTAAGCCATGGAACACTGTGACCTGAAAAAAGTTATTGCCAGCAAAAAGCCATAGAACAGCAGTCAACAGTGTGGAAATAATGTAATGGAAGCAACAACTTCATAGCCCAAGAAAAACATTTGTCCAACACTTATGTCTATGATAAATAACTAATGAGACATTCATGAATGGTCACCCAGCTCAGAAGTCTTCAAGGCATACAGGCATTTGAATAATCATGGAAAGTACAGGGGTGAAGGTGAGAAAAAAACTTTTCCCGAAGTTAATCTACTTTTTTTGGGCTATTTATATGACAACAAAGTAACTTTCTTCCCCCCAGCAGTGTTGTATACATATCTAGTGGATATCATCAAAGGAAACTTGAAGGGCCATCTGATGGTCATCGTTAAAGGAGGCTCAGAAGGGCTGACCAGAGCTGCAAAATAAAAGCACAAACAAGCACCATGGCCATCCCTGCCATTACGTAATTGTTGCATCTGCTGACAAATGCAAACAAGAATGTGCCCAAGACCTCAGCCTTGAGAAAGGGTATGGCAAAACAACAGTTAAAACTGTTTCCTTGCTGCATGGCAAAACCAAGGGAAAATGTGATTAAGTCAGAAAGGGGAGAAGTTATGACCTCAGGAACTGGTCCAACATCCTGTGGACAGTAGCCTGGATAGCTTCATTGGTCTGATCTATCACCCACCGAAGAGGTCTGGATTTCAGGAAGGCCAGATTAGCTCTGATTCCCATTCGACACATGGCTTGTACGTACAGTTGGAGCGAAGTTGATATGAGGACACAGCAGTCCCTTGTTTGCTACAGTTCATGTCTTCTTCCACAGATTTGTGCTGAAAAACAACTGGGCTTTGCATGACAATACTAAGTTTCACCATCTCATCTTTATCAGGATCTATAGAATATAGATGGTATTGTAAATCCCATTTTTGCTTCCAGTTGGCTTCCAGACTCCACCTTTTTGTTCCATTGTCTGGTATAACTCTTCACTTTGTGGTCCTGCCCAGCCTTCATTCTCACTCTTAAGAAGTGTCCATTTGACCTCCTTTCCCAAACTGAGATACTCTCCTCACACTCAGCTCCTCAATTGCTCCTAAGCTTTTTTCTAAGCATCTCAGTAATCTTTCAGTATAAGCTACTGTTACCCTAGCACCAGCATCTCTGAAAGTCTTTTGGGATTTACCTTGTTCAGTAATATCAAAAAATTCATTTGGGATACTAAATTTCTCCTTGTTTTTTTTTCTGGTTTCCAGAGACAGTTAGTTGAAGGGTTGGCATCTAGTCATTACATTATATGTTGGGAGTTTTCAGGATTAAAGAGGCATTCTTACTGACATCTAAAAACCTCAGGATAAGGGAACTACTAGGTAAGAGGCAAGCAGATTGCTTTTCCGAACAAAGTAGACAAGGCCTCTTATTCGGGCCTGGACTCCTTGTTAGATCTTGCTCCTCCTTTAAACCTTTGTCATAATACAGGAAGCAATTATATGCCATCTGATTTTGAAAGATTAGCAAATTCTACTGTTTTTAAATAATCCTGAAACAGAAATTTTCTTTGTAAGTCATGTATTGAATTGATAGGAAAAACATTGCTTTGCTGTAATAGAATTAATTGCTTTATATACTAGAAAAGAACAGAGATGAGAAAGTAGTCATTTTCTGATGCTTCCTACTTAAATTTCACCATAAACTTGGATAGGCATATTTTAATATCCTGACACTATAAAGCTATCTCGTACTTACCT
The DNA here is from genome assembly GCA_013398015.1 of Oreocharis arfaki. NCBI lineage: Eukaryota > Metazoa > Chordata > Aves > Passeriformes > Paramythiidae > Oreocharis > Oreocharis arfaki. Next base: position 838,177 of record VZRR01002980.1, read on the forward strand.
TGGCCTTTTTTTGTCATTGTTGTGAAAGTAAGTCATAAAAACATATCCATAGTCTTGAATTTATATTAAGATTGTAATAAATCATAGACACCTCTATACTGGAGATGGAAAAAATGATGAGGTCATGTCATTGAAGTCCTTGCCAATGAAGGAATATTTTCTGCAGTGTAGTGTCCACTGATTTATAGCCAGATTGGACAAATGGCTTAAGTGATGGTTTCCCTTCTGAGAGTTACTAAGAGAACAGTAATATGAAATATATTACGGAAACTAACCAGTGTACATTTTCCAGAAGCACTTTCATGTCAGAAATATCTAGTCTATCATATTTGTAATATATTGAGAAAATATATTACCCAATGTATTGAAAGTAAAACAAAAGGACACTTACAAGGATGAATAAAAAAAATGACCACAACTTTGACTGAAACTGACATCACCACTTTCCACTCAGTGGAACAGAGCTGTAAATCAGTTCTATCTCACAATCATCTGGAGTCAATATAATAATCTCTAGTAGTTTTGAAATACAAGAGGGGAGATGGAAATTACAGTACTTACACAAAACACTCCTGGTCTGAAGATGACGTTGTGTCTGCTTTACCAGCAAACAGTTCTGTGATGGGATTTTAGGGTTGGACTCCCTGCTCATTTTAAAGTCCTCTGCACACCCTCTCCTATGCACTGTGGTACCCTGAGGAATGGTTTGTGGAGACAGTCTGAAGATACAAACTTATACAGTGTGTGTAGAAGAAACTAACAAGGCTCTTTACTTTTCTCCACCTATTTTTTTTCACATTAAAGCAATAGATAAGTTATTGTTAAAAAGAAAAAAAACCAAACCTTTTATTTTTAATCTATTTCCTTTGTTAAGCATTAAAAATTTCCCACCCAACAGCTGTTATATAGCATGTCTGATTCCTCAGAGCAAAAACTGTGCAAAAAAATAAAAATAAATACTGTCTTACACATAGTAAATTTGCAAAATGAGTTCTGCCTAATTCAGTCTCACAGTGGAACCCATGCACTTCCAGAATTTTCTTCAGATCTATTATTCATAGTCTTTTTGGCACAACTTTATGTACTTCTCCTTACAGTGCTTTGGAAAACTTCTATTACAGCTAATTCTAGTGTATTAAAATGAAAACCAATAAATATTATCATCATTTGTTTTTTAAAAAAAGAAGAGGAGCCAAATACATGGAAAATTATGTGAGTCCAGCTCAGGACCATTAGCTTCATACTCAGCTCAGAGACCAGCATTCTGTGGTGCCATTTTTGAATGAAGTTATAAATAGAAGGAGGAAAATTGCAGAATAAATGTTTAAACATAGTCATAAAAAATTTTCAGTAATAATTAGCTGGAGTACACAGTCAGCTCCATGAAGTGAACTTGGAATATCAACTGTACATAAAGGAAGCTGATTTCAATGAAAACCAATCACTGTTCTTTGCCAAGAGCATAGACTAAATAACCAAGCTGCTATGGAGGGTATTTTTCTCTTCCTCGGGTCCAAAATCAATTTCCCACAAATCAGGGCCTTCTGGACACTTTTTTTAAACTAGAACTAATAAAGTCCATGCTCAACATGATGGCACTTTTTCCTAATTGTTCGAAAGTTGGGGATAACATGCTCTATTTATTTTTTAGTAGGACTCTGATGAGCTGCTGTTTATGTTACTGCTCCCAGACCACAAACTTTCAAAACAGGCCCAGCTGCTCAGTGTCAGCTGTGACCTTCCGCTGCTCATGAGCATGTTCCCAAGCCCAAAAGCTTAGAGGTCTTAGAAAGTCAGTCTTAGCAGACATCAGATGCATGCATTAAGCTTTCGTTTCTCGCCCACCCATTGGAGGCAAGTGAAGAAATCTGATGGAATCCATCTTATTTTCATGTCTCCAAACAATTCCAAGATCCATCACCTCTATAAGAAACACAAAGCCTTATGAGAGGAACCAGTGGAAAAGCACTGCTGGGATCTTTAAGGTCCTTTCCAATCAAGACTGTTCTATGATTCACGCTGCTGGAAAAGCATTTAGGCAGCCACCATTCTGCATGAGCACAGCTATTTAATCAGAGACCACACCCTATGTTATTACGACTGTTATTAGTATCATCATTAGTATTTATAATCATATCTTCAACATTCAGAATATGAAACAGGAAGACATAAAGATCAAATCTGCAGATACAATTTGCCAAAATTCTAGAATATCGGAATAAAAGCTTGGAATTTATTCCATTTTATGAGAATTTTCTGCTCAGTATTTTGAATTCTGAATCTCCATTTAAACAAAAGTGTTGGGATGCAAGACAAATGAACACTCAGAACCCACATTATTTCTCTGCTGGAAAATACAATATACATAAGGCTTGCAAAGGTAAAAACAAGTACAACTTGTTTGGCACTTTTATTTCATCCTGTGAAGGAGACATTACCCTTGTAGCTTGCATGCTGGCTGTTAACATTTAACAACCGCTGCAGATCGCCTATAAGTACTCTACAGCAGCTGCTGTCCCTGGATTTCTATTAACCTCTTCAAACACCAGTTTACTCCACTTCTATCCAGTATTTCAGAGCAGATAATTTTTAGTTCTATACTACACGTCAGCTTATGCAGTGAAGAGGTCACCTCCACAGAGGAAAGGAGCACAGGCGAGCAATGGCAAAGGAGGGAACTCCAGTAACACCCAGCCCCAGCTCCTCTCAGGCCCATCAGAGGAGAGCAGACAGCCCAGTGGAGAAGCCCAGATGCTGGGCTACCCACACTAATAGGAGCAGCCTAGCAGGATCAACTGGACTACCCACACTAACCCTGATAAGCCAGAAAAGGGAACAGGATGGAGACATTGATGATGATTCTGTGTTTGTGCGGGTGCTGAATGTCTGTGTCCATCTGTGTGATGCATGTACTGCTTGCATTACACCCTGTGTCTGTTCTGGGAATACATGCTCTGCCTCACTACCTGCTGGACCCAGGGTTTGGAGGTGCAGCAGCGTCACCTCTGTCAGGCTACCGGATTCAGCATCTCCTTCATGTGCTGTATAACCCTCTGCCTCTTTCCAGAAAAAATCAACTAGCTTACCCCATTTAAAAGTTCCCTTTCACAGGCTGTGCAGAGTGAAATATCCCACCTTGGCTGCCACAGACAATTCTACACATTATTTCTACAAAAGGTGCTGAGGTATCCAAATACAAATACAAATCACATCCACCATCACTGTCCTTATGCTCACATAAAGCTCCTGTTTTAAAATTGTGTGTATGATACACAGAGGCTGTTTTACAGGGTAGATGACACCCAGATGATATGTTACTGGAACCCAAAGCAATGCTTGCGCTGGAGAAAACTTTCTGTCCAGAAGACAATACTTTAACAAGGCTGTCACTTTAAATAGGAGTTTATTGTGATATTTCACATTTTTAACCTTGTGGCAGAAGCAGTATATACCACTCACTAGAAGAGATTTTCTTCATGGGGAATGTGCCATGGCAGAATTTTTGCTTCTTTCAAGCTGTAGAAGTCTTATTATTGCTTGGAAATAATAAATCTGTAAAAAACATGAATTTATGTAGTAAATTTGAAGGGGGCTGTGAGACAAGAAGGCAGAAGGCGTCTGGATGAGACCGAAGACTTACTCTGTTTTATAGGGACACTAAATTATACAGATGGGCTGGGGGCTGACAGGCTGGGAGAAAAGGATACCATAGGCTTACTCAAGGTGAGAACAAAAATATTTTGTGGCGGACTCCAAAAACTGCAGCAGCTGATTACAAGACGGTAGCTCAGAGATATTCCCAGCTATTGATCAGTCTTATTGAGGACAGTAAAACCAAGAGAAATGTTCTCAGAAATGTTTTCATTGGATTTCAAATCCAACGAAAAACAATGTCTTCTCCCAGTGTTTGCCTAGGACATCGTGAGAGCAGCACACTTGTACAAGTATATCCCTTTCTGTGATCTAAGACTGAGGAAAAGCTGGGAGATCTCTGATCTGTGTGGACTACATACCATGCCTACTTACAGATTTGAGAGCTCAGCAACAAAAATCTCAATTTCAGAGGTGCTATATCAGAACTTCATTTCACATGTTCCTCCAAGGCAGTGGAGCATTAAGGATACAAATAGAATTAGCAATATCTTTTAGCCATGGTTGTCTTTCAAGGGCTCATTGACCTTATAGCTATTTTTCTTCATCCGTGCTGTCTCTCCACAGATTCATTCCAGGCTCAGTATAAAACAAGGCATATTGACAGAGGTTTGGCCTGCTAATCCCCATCACAATCTACTGGGACTTCACACGGATAAAAATTGTTTGAGGAATATTGAGATTAATTCATAGACAGAGGCAGTCACTAGACCTTTCCTCAAAAGCTATACACAGACACAGGAATACCCTGTAGTTGTTAGAATAGAGCACATCTTTTAAAGCAAACCAACCCAAAATTATATAATACATGGTCTGTCACTCCACTTCTCTAGCTGACAAGCCATTTATAGAGTAATGAATACTTTACTATTGGATGCTCCAAAAATATAAGAATAAGTGTTGCAGAATTATCAAACCACAGAAAAATGTCTAATCAGGTCATCTTGTTTCCCTAGAGCCCTTTTAGTCATAGTGCTTTTAAGATATTTTCCTTAATAGATTGCTTTGGACAAATTTTTGAAGAAAAGGGAATTTTAAAGTGCCTGAAGAGCCAAATCAAGTTGTGATATTTGTTTGGAAAAGGAAATGATCCCCAGCTGCATCTGCTATTTCAAATGCTATGAAGGAAATGATCTCCAACACAGAGCACAGGTTTGCTCTGGCTGTTCTTCACACTTTCTGTGCTGCTAATTGAGGATGACCATGAAGCACATCTCCTCAGACCTGTTCACAGGAACCACTCAGAGACAGACCTCAGCTCCTCTATCACAAATGTGACTTGGAGACTGTTTTTTCCTTAGAAATGGGTACGAAACACGAAAGCCGAGCCCTGAACACTTTCAGGCTTGAGTGTTCTAACATTTGGCCAGAAGAGGTAACTAGCCTTTTATTTAGGCTCCATAAGGGCTATTGAGATATATATCAATATAAAACTCTTTTTTTGGCTATTTTTCTGTTCCAGTGCTTGGCCTCTCCGAACGGGAGATAAAGCGCTATCAGAGCAAGTCAGCACATCATAAGTCATGATTAAACAGGAGGAGGTATTCACACAACCTTCACTCTACCTCTTAAATTAATTTCAACACAATGTCAGAAGTCTAAAAGCTATCACAAACATTCATGCAAGAACTTTTAGTCAGGGGCTATGAACCTGCCTCAAGCATAGTCACAGACTTCTGGAGAGAAGATAACTGCAGGGAATGTCACCATCTGCTTGATATTTTTATTCACCTCTCAAGCACCTACTGCACCACAGGCAAAGGCTGAGTACAGCGCCAAAGAGAACATTGTTATAACACAGAATCCATATAATTTGTAATACAAATTGCTGAAGTGATTAATTTGTGTGCTGATTTCACACGGGCATTGAGGCATTTTGGAAAGTTCAGTACATTTCTATTTATCTTTCATGTCCAAAATACAAATTCACTGATATCAAATAGGAAGAAAATGAAACTGATTGTAAAATTCATAGGAGCTTCTCAAGGATTGCTTGGATTTGTTCTGCATTTCTTTTCTCTCCATGTTTCACTGAATACTTTAGAATTCCTGATACTCAAGCATCCTTAGGTCATGTCTGTCTTGTGAAACTAGGTTTATACCTGTTGAACATCATGATGTTTCAAGCCCAGCTGTATCCTGCCTCCAGCCTCAGAAACATCTATCAAGTGCATAGGAAGAATCATGTACAGAATGCCTTCTGATAGACTGGGCTGCAGAACTCCTGCCTTGCACCTGCTGCATCCAAACAGCTGAGTGAGACCTTGGGCTGGCAATATGTGATCATGCATGCTTGAATTCTCCTTCTTGAGGTGTCAAGTGCTTGAGCTAGGCTGCTTCTCTGTGTGTCTCTGTTCAAATATTCACCGAGGAATGACAAATGATAAACGTGATCTTGTGCGTGCTCAATGGTTCAGTCTTTGGTCGTATACTAATCCCACTCTGGGTGCAAACAGTGAGTTCAACTTCCCAGTTCATTCCGCCTGGAGGCTTCCTTTCTCTCTAGCATAACGGTGCATGTGTAATTCGTAAGGATGGGTGAAATAAATGGTTCACTGACACCACCTTCGTGACACCCCGTGGGCTGGAGCTGCCTGTGCTCTGAGATGACCAGGCACAAAAGCCAGCTCGCATTTACTGTGACTGTGGCTGTGCTTGCCTGTAAAAGCTCACAGGGGAGTAGACTGAGAGGGGCTGGGCTGCTGTTGGTGCAGAAAGACACTCTGCCGTCACAAACACCAGCAGAGACAACGACTCCAGGGCTGTTTGATCCCCACCAAGACACCCATCTGGTGTCAGATGCCAAGCATTTCTTTGCTGTCATGTATTTTTTCTAAGGATGTGCTGACTGTCCATACAAACCAATAGCACAGGAGTCTTTGCTGGTCCTTGTAAAGCAGGTGCTTCTGCTTTCAGACATCCACTATCTTTATCAGCTATTTGGGCTGTGGAAAACAGCATACATTAGCAGAAAAATAGGGACCTCTTGAAGAAACAAAGTCATAGGTCTGAGCAATCGAGCTCTTTATAGTCAGTATACGGATTGTGTTAGCAGAAGATTTTACATGCATGCAGTAAAATCACCTTTTTGTACTACAAATAATAACTGAAATTTTATTTCTGCTGGAACTGTTTTCTATTGCTGATGCAAGCCAAAAAGTTATTGGACAGATGTTAATTCAAGAATTACATATCCTTATAAGCAAATGTTTGTGTAACAATTGAAGGGTGATTTATGAACTATAATCTAAAACGTACAGGATTATTTTTGAAATATTATAATATTATACTGTAGTGAAAGGGGTAAGGATAGTGAAATGCAGCACTAACAATCTTTAGCTGCAGAAGCCATACACAAACTAGTCTTGTATGAGCCATCGTGTGCCCAGGTGGCCAAGAAGGCCAATGGCATCCTGGCCTGTATCAGCAACAGTTTGCCCAGCAGAACCAGGCAGTGATTGTCCCTCTGTACTTGGCACTGGTGAGGCCACACCTCAAATCCGGTGCCCAGTTCTGGGCTCCTCAGTTCAAGAAGGACATTGAGGTGCTGGAATGTGTCCAGAGAAGAGCAACGGAGCTGGTGAAGGGTCTGGAACACAAGTCCTGTGAGGATCAGCTGAGGGAGCTGGGGTTGTTTATCTTGGAGAAAAGGAGGCTCAGGAGGGACTTTATCGCTCTCTACAACTGCCTGAAAAGAGGGTGTAGCCAGGTGGGCGTTGGTCTCTTCTTCCAGGTAACAAATGACAGGATTGGAGGAACAGGCCTCAAGCTGTGCCTGGGGAGGTTTAGACTGGATACTAGGAAAAGCTTCACTGCATTTCACCAGTAGAACAAGCCTAAGGCAGTGGTTGGTCTGTTGAGCCACCAGCCCCAGAGAAATTTAAGAGAAGTGTAGATGTGATGCTTTGGGACATAGTTTAGGGGTGGGCCCTAACACAGTGTTAGGCTTATAGCTGGACTTGGTGGTCCATTTTTCAGCCTAAATGATTCTATGATTTAGTCCATAAGTAAGACAAACCCAATGCGTAACTTGTACTATGAAGACAAACAAGCTTATTCCTCACAGCACACTTTTCAGAATTATAATGTTTATGTATCTCAACCCCAAATAGTGCCATGAGACAGAGGCTAATGTCTCATGTTCAGGTAAAATGCAATTTCTGTCATCCAAGTTTGCATGCAAAATAAACCGAACCAATAGTGTGAATGCACAGTGATTCTAACATTCATGCTCAGTTTTTAAAAAGCCAAATTTGCCTGCCATGGGCTCTTACATCAGCCATTCTTTAAATTGATTAAATAAATGCATTAAATAAACATATTAAGTGCACTAACGCGAACATTTTTCTCCAAACAAGTAATACCAGACCCAAACATAACAGTAAACAGCAATAAAAGACAGAGAATATTAAAAACATGGTTCTTGTGAGAAATGTCAGCAGGAGCCACAGAGGCGGCATGGGATGGCATTCAGCTAACCAGGTTGTCCAGGCTAATGAGGCCCATAACAATACAGCTCCACAGTAAGTAAATTTCATCCCTTTTTTTTTCTTCATGTGTTTTGATTCATGATTAATCCTTGATGTGTACATGCCCCTGTCCGCTGGCTCCAACACTGGCTCAGCTCTCCAAATGGCCACCAAATTCATCCAAAAGGTTCCACATAAAATGCTTTGACATATTCCAGTAATTGCTGTGTTTTATAGTACGTTTTTCTCTTGCAGGTCATGTTCCCTGGTCAGCTCCAATTTGCTCTGTGTTTATCATTACTGCAGAATAAGAGTTCAATGAGTGAAAAGTCAAATAGTACAGACACTCCCAGACTCAAACTACGTTATTTGACAAACATTCTCCAGCCTAACAGAGGCATCTATGTCCTTAATTAATCCAAGAACCAGCTATATTAACACCAGTGTGAAATTCTGTTTGAACCTTGAAAACGCCAATTCTAAGCATTTATTCTGGAATCCCTGGCCATTTCAGACAATGACAACTTATTGGTGGGAGGAAGGCAGCTGCTTTTCCAGATGAGTGGAGCAGAACTTGGCGCTACTCATTGCTATAACTCCTTCCTGACTTGTACAGACTGACTCTTGTCCCAGGTGATAGCAGACTGGAAAAAGTCAGTGTGTGTGGATGGGGACTTGCAAAAGAGCAGAGCCTGGAGAATTCAGCCCTGCATCCCCAGCTGCATAGAATTTACCAGGTTTGTGTCATCCAGATCTGTGCTTATAGAAGACAACAAGATAATGGCACAGAGGTAGAGGGTTGTATTAGAAAAAGTCATCCTGGAACTGGGAATTAACTTATCTGATGGTGATAAGTTGAAAAAAAATATCTAGAAAAGAGAGAGAAGTTGTGATTGAAAGGTTTATTTTGAGAAAATAAAAAGTGTAGGATAGAACTTGTGAGTTTGAAAGATCTTCAGTTTTCAGTAGAGCTGTTTCTTAGGTATATGTATCAAGTTTTTAGTGGCTTTCCACAGTGGAACATTTTCTATACACTGGGCACACACCAATCAGTCTGGCTTTCTTCACAGCATTCTCAATGCAAACATGATAAAACCTTCATCTGCTTAGACACTCTATAAACAACACTGAGCAAATAAATTATGAAGTACAATAAAGTGGATTGGGATGAAATTCATTTGCTGAGTAAACAACCACCACAGCAATAATAGTGGTCATTTATCTAATGTAAGGGCAAAAATCAAAATAGACCACAGATTTGTTATTACCATAATCCTTGTTCTCAGTAGAAGCCCTAATGAAGTAATTCTTCTTGCGATTTTTGGCTGATGATGTTTTTAAGAATTACAGCAAACACACTAACTGAAGGGTTCACAAAATAAATCAAGACATTCAGTACAAGCCTGTAGCAGAGGCTCCATTTATAAGCATGGTCACACTCTAGGTTCCAGATATTTCAAACCTTCAGGCAGGACAAGCAGTCTCCACAGCACCTTTTTGGTCTACACAGCCAACCTCCCTTTCTGTGGAAAACAAGAGTTTATGGAGGGTAGATTGATGTGAGCTTGGGTGTGCCTGTAGCCGTACCACTCACCTGTAGGAAGAACAGTTTAGAGTCTTATGTCTCACCTTTGGTTTGAGCTGTTGAAGGTTGACAATGCTGGAGGACATTGTGAAGCTGTCTTGTGGTTTGTGGTGGGGGGGTTAGATATCCTGTGAGCCCCACTAGGACTGTCCCTCCCTGATATGCTGCCTGCAGCAGCGGGTGCTCAAGCCTCAGAGAAAATGGGAGAATCCTCTCCTGATTCTCAGGTTTCCATCTGACAGCAAAAATGTTCTTTGTCAGAAGAGTTCAGCAAGTCAGTGCTTAGCAGTGGAGTGTCCACCCTGACAGGAGAGAAGGTAGGGGGACACAGGGAATTGCTGAGAGCAGGGCTCTCTGATACAGCAGAGGTGGTCTCCAGCCAACAAACACACAACTGCAGATACAAGATGGGGGAGAAGAAAAAGAAGGTTGCGATGGTATCAAACTGCTCCCCCAGACTACGGAGCACCCCCACTCACCTGGAATTCTGCAGAAGTTCCATCATTCACAAAGTTTGAGGGGAAGCCTATTTGCCTAAGAACTATGTCAAAATGCTCAAAAGAGCAGCTAGGACATATAAAACTTATTATTTTTATTTTCTCTTTACTCTGTGAAGTTTAGTGATTTCCGAAGGAATAAGTTACAATAAAAAGTTAATTACGCCACTTAAAATGGATTCTCAGTTATAATTTAAATGGAGTAACTAGGAAATTATGATTCTACAGTGGTCATTTGATCAACCAATAATTTATAAGTACTTTCCTACTATTTTTTCTGGAAAACATAATCTAAAAATATTTATGCCATAGCTAATGCTTAGTCTAGTGAAAAAATTATCATTTTAATGATAACTCCATTCCTAGAACTTTCGTCTATGTTTTCCCATACTTGGGTTTCCCCTTTTATCTGTTTGGCCATTTCTCGCAATTAAACCAGTCCTTTCATTATATTGCCAGATTGCCTTCAGCTTGTTTATTTTAATCTTGACATCATACATTTTATTTTATGATTACTCAGCTATAGTCTCCGAGATGTAAACTGATTTCTGTTGTCTGGAAGAGGGAATGTAATATGAAACAGTGACAAAAAGAATCTTTTTAAACCTTATTTCAGGGAAACACTTGCTAAAAACACAAAAAAGTGCTTTTTTTTCTGTTGCTAGCTAAAAATAACTATACCTAAATACATTTTCTTCTAGGCACAATGAAGCGCATCTTAGGGCATTTCATTCAAGCAAGTGAGAAGAATCCTGAGAAGGTGTGCAAAAGTCTACCAAAAAACCCCTAAAATTTAAGGAAACACAGCTTAAGAATTTGGGGATATTTAGTTTAGAGGGGAAACCACCTGTTCTCTACAGAGCAAGTCTAGGAGACATGGCATAAGCACAGCACAGCCGAAGTGACTTCTCTACTGTCAAAACATATTAGAGATACTTATTTTCTGGTTGTTCAGCAATAGAAATAACCACAATTTTTCAATAAAGATTTCTCCAAGGTTTTAACTTTTGTTTGTCATGAACTAAAATACCTCTTTCCTTAAGACTTTGGAACGTTACTGCAATACTAATTTCGTATCTCACTATGTGTTGCATTCGTGGTACTTAAATAGAGCAGAGTACAAGGTTGTTGGTTTGGGTGGGGGAGTTTTAAATTTTGATAGGAGATGAAATTAATCAGTGTTCATTTCACCAATAAACCAGAAGTAGGATGTTTATGTGCTCAACTACAAAAAAGAGTATCTAGAACTCTGCCTAAAAGCTGTAGGTTTTTTTTTTCCTGTGGTACAAATACACATGTGATTTTCCTTTCTTCTTCTTTTATAAGCATGAAAGAAAATTCATGAGCTGTGTTCTAATGATTATTTTTTCCTGTGGTTAGAAATCTTACTTATCTGATTTTTTTTTAATTAATACAATAATATTTTCCTTCACAAGAAAAAGACAGTATCTCTAGTCTCTACATTTATACATGCTGAAAATGAAGTTCCTGGATTTGAACCTACTCCGAATTTACATGTATCTAACAGGATGAAATTAAGTCCTTCTATTATAGACAAATTTTTAAGTCCAATGCTGTTGCCCAAATTACTTTCTGATTATTTTGTAAAATAAAAAATCTACAGGAAAGTTACATATGTTTTGGCTTTTCTATTTAACACATTCATGATTTTTAGGCTCCTGATGAAACGGACTAGAAAACTTTGAAAATTAGAAAATGAAGATCTGTTTGTTTGTGTATACTTTATCATACCAAAACACATCTTAGTGATAAACAACTAATAGCTACACAGGGTAACTACAGTGTAATCTATGTGATGGCTACATCACATACTTTAGAACTCTAAATTGCAGTGCATGGGTTTACATCAGCCTACACTAATTTTTTTTTTTTTCCCATGAGCAATAATTTCTTTAGCAATAGAGACAGGACTGTCTTTAAAATACCTTTTGATGCACCATGGGTCTATAAGCCCCACAAAAAGCCATTTGTGGGCCAGGCGAGTGAGTCCCCTCCAATTCCCATGCGTAGGGGAGAGCTGGGCATTACATGCTGTATCTCAAAGGAGCCAGGATGCTTTTTTGATAACCAGAGAAGCACTGGCAGACTCGTCCCCACTGAGGCAAGGGTTCATGTGTCCCACTATCCTTTAAACAAAAAGAGAGAGCCCTCTTTTGCCACCCAAGTGGTGGCCTCTTTTGTTTCCAATGCAGCCATCAGTGACCCTGTCAACACAGCCTCACAGGAGGAGAGCTCCTCATGCTCGAGCTCTCAGCAGCACTGACAAGGCTTCCCTGTCTTCAGCTCCCTTCTCTGCCATTCATGATTTTGACCTCAACTCACCCTGGAGCTCACCGCTGTGAGCCTCTCCAACCGATACTTTTGAAAATGTCCAAAAGAGCTTAATTCAGTTTGTCAAATGAACAAGTTGGGTGGTGAAGTACCTCGTTTTATATGACCTTCCACTTTCCTGCCCTTTCCTAGACAGACAGATCAGTTTGGCCATTGCTGAGTCTGCAAGGGGCCAGAATTACAGGCAAACCCTTACAATCTTTGGTGGAGGAGAGATCTGGTCTATCTTTACTTGGCATCAGCTCAGTAACTCATAATAAAATCATTCATAGCCTTTCTTTAGAGTTGTAGCAGGCTGGGGTAAAAGCTGAAAAATAGAAGGTGCTGCTTGCACTGCCCCTGGAAGTTGTTAACTTTATGAGTTGACCAATACTGCTGAAATGGTGCCAATTTGCATGGTCGCAACCAGTAATTCTTCAATGCCTTCCCTTTAGAAATAGGATATTGTTTACAAGAGACCAAGTAATCTAACCCGTTACATAGTCCAGCCTCTACCAGTTATCATCTATTAGTAACTCATGTAGGGAAGTGTTTTCAGCTATCACACATAATGAACTCATTGAGATCCACTGTGTCACCTTTCCCAGCCAGCGTGCTACTCAGCAGGGGATGGAGGGAGGTACTGCTTGTCTTGATGGAGGTGCCCATGAGCCTAAGTGCTGTGCTGAAACAGAGCTAAATGACAGGACTGATGGCATGTCCACAGAGCAAAATAAAACACCATGGCTAATGGAGAGGAAGCAGCAATAGCACTTTTGTTCTGCTGGGGAAAGGAAAACAGACATGCTTCGGCAGAGCACGTCATGTGAACCCAACAGAGCCCACAAGGAAAAATGCAATATTATAATCACCACTTTCCCATGTGGTTTTCTACACAGCTTGTGTCCTAGCACTAAAGTGTTTTAGAATTCAATGCTGCTTTTTAAATTAAACTTCTATGTACTTTCATTAGATTATAACTGTGGAATGGAAACAGTGTCCAAGCTAACCCACATGTGCTTTATTGTACCCTGGCTGTCACATGCACACATTATGAACTCACACACGTACTCACAGCAGCCTGATGCAAACAGTTTTTAAAGTACAATAATAAAGCTTAGCACACTTAAATGGTACCAAAATTACCATTAAATCCACAGAGAACTGTCTAAACCCCTCTATTTTTCAAACACAACTCTAACAACCTCTTAAGCCTTATATAATAAGGATTATATAAAACAATTTTAAATAGTTTTATACCAGGAATCTTACAGATTTCTGTGCAAATGCAACATGAATTTAACTTTGGTTTCTGTGTTCCCCAGTGACAGGACGCCAGCTTTGTTCTCATTCTGTCTGTCTGGATAATAATTAACTGCTGATTCCCCCATAAATGCCACCTTTGTGCAAATATTTTCTAGCTTGTGATAATGAAAGGATTTGCATTCATTCTTTTATTATATCTTGCCATGTATCCACTAATTTATCAAAGAAATTACAGGAGGGAAAGGCTAATAAATACTACAATTATTTTATGATTTACAAACAAAGCTATATTCCCTTCTAGTAGGAGTCTTGACCGTCTTGACATTCTTCAGAGTGGTGGAATGATCAGGTCAGCATTGAATATTCTTTAACACCCCAACTTCATTTAGAATTTATAAACTCTAGTACTGATCAAGTTTTCCCTTCAGCTGTTAATAACTTGCTAAGTTACTGCCAGGCTTGAGAAACTGATCAATCTCTTAAATATCTTCGAGCTACCTTCTGATAAAATAGTAACCTTTTTTACTATATGTTAATAACAGGGGTTGGTAAATTGCTAAACACTTTACTGGTAGAGTGGAAACACCAGTATTACCATATTGTTTAGGGAATAAATGTCTAGGAGAAATTACTGGACACTACCAGAAAATGTGATAGTTATTTCTTAATAATAGTATCAGCTCTAATTATACCCAAAATATGTTATTCCAAAATATCAGGTCAGAAAATTTAAGAAATATCAGACCATTGTTAAACATGTTCTACACACAAGAATAGATGATGAATACATCATGTCTCAGTGGGCAGACTGTGCCTGCGACAAAGATAAAATTCTTTAAGGGTTCTACCAGTAATTTTGCTATTCAGAATGCTCCTAACTACAGCCCATGTGAAAACAAAAGGTTTCAATCTAAATGAAATTGATACAAAAGAGATTAAAGTGGTTTTCCACTCCCATTAAAACTCAAAAGAACACTTACATTCCTACCAGAAATAAACATGAAATAAATGGAATTGCTAAATCCATGCAAGACTAATTAATAAATATAATCCAGAATTTAAAAAAAAAAAAAAAGAGTATTAGTTAAATTCTGAATTCTCAGAAGTTAATGCACTTAAGCAGCTTGGTGGGGATCAGCAGGCAATACCCATGGGGACTGATATAATGGAGCAGTAATCGCTGGATCTCCAGACTGTCCAAAACACTGCACAAAAGGGCTTGAAAGTGCAGCTTTATTACATCAAAACTCTTGGTCCAAGCATTTAGCCAACACTGTCTCTGCCAACTCCATTACCAAGTTAGTCACTCACATCACTCCCCAAAAAAGAAAGTCTACATAACACTATCTCAAACTGTTCAGCACAGGTTTTGACAAGTGATAAAATGATTTTCTCTGTGCTTTCCTTTGTGTGCATGTACATTTTCATAAATATCTTGGAGACAAATAAATAAGACACAAAATGTATATAAATGCAACTACTATGAAAACCTGAGGCAATACAAAAATATGAGTGAACTAAACTATGTTTAGATCCATTTTCTAGCACAGAACATCCTGTATCCACGTTGCTCAACTTCCTTTCCCTCCATAACGTGGTGAGCACATTTAAGGGGCCTTTTATTCAGCCTGTGCAATCTCTGGTCCATATCAACCCCACCCATGCCCAAACATCACTTAAGAAATTGTTAGCTGGCTTGGACCAAAATCACAACCACGACTGTTTTAGCAGTTCATAAATCACACAAATTATGGAGATTCTTGATCCCAGGATCATTCCTTGGCATACTGAATCATCACATATAACTGTGCCTAGAGACTACTTATCAGAGATTAATTGCCAAACTGGAAATCTCAAGGAATTCCACAGGAATCAATTCTTGATTTACAGTTGTTGCCCTTCTGATCTAAATGAGAGCAGTGCCACTGAAACTGAAAGAGCTGAAATAAAGTTCACGATGGGCAGAATGGGAATTCTGATTGATCTTCACAAAATGAAGAGCTGACCTCCTAGGGTGCATTCAGGCACAGTATGGCCAGCTGGGCAAGGGAGGGGATTATCCCGCTCTGCTCTGCACTGGGCGGCCTCACCTTGAGTGCTGGGGGCAGTTTTGGGTGTCACAATGTGAGAAAGACATTAAACTACTAGAGAGTGTCCAAAGGAGGGCCATGAGGATGGTGAAGGGCCTTAAGGGGAAGCTGTGTGAGGAGCAACTGAGGTCGGTTGGTCTGTTCAGCCTGGAGGAGACTGAGGGGAGACCTCACTGCAGCTACAACTTCCTCATGAGGGGAAGAGGCGGGGCAGGCACCGATCTCTTCTCTGTGGTGACCAGTGACAGAACCTGAGGGAATGGCCTNACACTCAGTGAAACATACAATGCACCTCAGTAAGAGCACTGCTATGCACTTGAGCCAGCATAATCAGTGGCACAGAAGTGCATCTAGGCAGCAGTTCTACAGAAAAAAAGTGAAGACTAAAATGACCCACTAATTAGGCAAATTCATGTTCAGAGGCATCCATACAATCAGTAGTTGTAAAAGACTCGGTCAGTCTCACAGAAATACCTCTGAGTTCACATCTCTGCAGCTAGGACACTGTGTCCTGATGGTCCTCTGTGAGGAGCCTTGGGAGACAAATGACAACATAGTGGGATTCTGCCAGCTGCAGTATTCAGGTCAGATCTCCTTCTTTGACCCCCTTAATTCCTTTCAGGCATCTGTACCTTTTGAGCCACTGTCTCACACACTTTTTCCAGGCCATCCTCAATGTCCAGCAGCTTAATTATTCTGTGAGACCCAGCTGGCTCTAAGACACCAGAGCATATGAACAAAAGAGCTGGAAACTAAAGCATAGGTAACTACAGACTATATCTGGTCTTCCACACCAGCAGCTGCTGACAAAGGCACCATTAGTTCCTGGCTTGCCACTAAATTACATGTTATAGGGACTACACAATATATTACAAGCCATCATTGGCAATTATTAAATAGTAGCTCAAAGAATGAAGTTTAATTTCTTGATTAGGGTAGAGAATTGCATTGGCTTGGTTCCAGTCCTAATACATTCAGCACACCTCGAAGCCTTACAGTCCTTGGCCCACAGTCATCCATTGCTCCCTGACAAGACAGCAATTCCAATGAAAAGCAAGGTGATGGAGCAATACTGTTCCAGCAGATCCAACCTGAAATGAGGTTGGACCACAAGCAATGCTCTCACTTGCTGCTTACTTACAAGCAGTCTGCTTGCTGCTGGGAGCTATGAAGTACTCTGAGCAACACAGTTTCCCCAGTGACCCTCCATTTTTGTACACAAGGGGTGTGCCTAGGCTCACTAAGCAAGTCAGGAATGAAATCCCCACAGTTTGATTCTCAGATCACTGAAGAGCTCTGTAAGTCAGGTGCAACTGTACCTGGTTGCAATTCACATACTCTTAAAATAATTAACACCAAGCCTGCCAGAGTTCAAGAAGTGCCTGGACAATTCTCTCAGGCACATGGTGTGGTTCTGGGGTTGTTCTGTGCAGGGTCAGGCTTTGAACTTCAATGATCCTTGTGGGCCCATTCCAACTAAGGATATTCTCTTTATATTCTAGGTAGAGCTAACATTAAGCTTCTATCAATGCTTTCATGTGGTGTAAGAATCTCTAGGAGAAGACAATGATAAGCCAGAAGTTGCTATAAAATATTATTTTACCAATTCCTTCCTATTTGACCCATCCCAAACTTGAAACAAGCAATTTAAAGGTTTTCTGAAGTAGAAATTTGCAGAACCTGCCTAGTATTCAGTTAATCACTCAAGTTTTGGGAAGTCTAACCTAAAAAGTCTCACTCAAATACCTTTCCAGCAGCTCTACCCTACCTAGATGCATTGTTTAAATTATATTGAGACATCACACAGATATAGTTTAGAATGCACTAAAAATAGGTCTGGTTTTTTTTCACTCGGCCTAGAAACAATGTAAGATATACAAATAACTTTATATTCTGAGGTCACTAAAGTTGTTGGTTTCACTATGGCATTTGCAGCATAAGGTATATTTGATATGGAGAAATCTGTGAATAGAATTAGTAACTATTACAAGAGCAACCATTTACATTTTAAGGGCACCCACTCTACCAGAAACAGCTAATACTGAATAGTCAAACATGTTAGTTGAAAAACATCACTTACATTCAGTTAACAATCAAATCCTGATATAAAATCTCTCTTCTTGCAAAGGGTGGTTTTGTATGAGAAAAAAAAAAAAAAAAAAAAAAACCAAAAACAGGTGGAAGAAGGAGTGGAAAATATTTTCAGTGCCTGGCACAGGCTATGGCAATATACTTTAAAGCTATTCTGAATTACTACTTCTTTAAATATATGGAATTCAGTGTTTTCTGCCTGTCTGTAAGATGACCTTATTTTACGTCAAATTGGAAACATATGCTCTTCCTTGTTTTATAAAAATAAGGGATCTGTATGGCTAATAATTCACATAATTCATACAATTTCCAGTAAATGTAGAACTTTAGAATTTTTCCTGTGGTCATTCAGAAATAAACAGATTGTTTTGCACATATCAGACTGATGACTACAGAGAATGTTTTCTTTTCTTGAAAAATAGATAGAAAAAAAAACTGATTGAGACAAAATAGAAATAAGAATTCCTTCACATTTTCAACGCAGATGTCTTGTTCAGTGTGTTAGACTCTTTTATAGTGCTTGAGAAATCTTCTGGAGAGGAATTCACTGATTCAACAGATAATTATTTCTTTCCATTGTTGGAGCACACAGGACGAGGACTCTTACCCAAAAGCAAAACTGTCATTTGTTTTTGAAAGCTTAGGAACATTTATAGTTGGATTTTTCCCTTTGCTTTTTGTTCCTAGAGTGAGGGTTAAAATTGCTTCAGCCCTTTAGTTGCAGCAGCAAAACATTCTGTTCTACATGGGCAGAGGGAATTCTCTGGGCACTGGGATCAGAAACTGCTGCCAAATCTGCCAGCAACATCCATCAATGCACTGCAGACTAGGGGAAAAAAAAATCTAAAAGTCCAGGTTCATGTGAGCCTCACAGACATCTTGATGGTAGGTGATGGCTCAGCCAGTGTGTTCGGCTTGCAAGCTGCCTTGAGAGCACCCTCGGTGCCTGTAAGAACGAAACTCCTCTGGTACAGGCGATGGAATGTCAGCACTCCTTCAGTACTTCAGTAGCTTTCTCAGCTTGGTTACTGCACCCTACTTCCACTACATCCCCATGCAGCTGACCAGGTTTAAGCAACCCCCAGGGTGTTACAGTGTGAAAATAGTATTTGGCATTAATTGATTTTCCTTGTTGGTGTTTTCCCTGCTCACATCCAATAATAAAACTTTGAAATAGTATTCACTTGAGATGTCACAGCAACATAAATGCAATGTCCAGGTCAGATAGGGTCTGCTGCATCTTGTTCAAATTGCTGTCAACCAAAAAAGAGCTTTGAAAAAAATCGTGCCGAGACAAATGGCACATCAGCATACCCAGAGTTTAAGGAAAATTGGTACTGATACAACATCTAAATTCTAAGCTTGTGATTAGTCAGATCATGAGGCCAAAGAAAAAACATCTAACTCACAGCTTTCAAGCATACACTTTGGAAAGACAGGAGATTACCAACGAAAAGGTGTTAGTATTTGAGTCTGGTTTTAAAGTCCTCCACTTCCCACTGGGTTCCCATAAATATAAAATCATCAGTTGTGTAACTTGCAGGTATTTTTTTTTAAATATCATTTATTTAAGGCATATTTTCTGACATCACAAAGGTAGCTTCCTTTGTTACATCCTTTTAAAACACAGAATAGAGAGTGCATGTGTAAGTATTTATGCTTTACAATAATATTTTCATTCAAGTAGTCAATATATTAAAGATCGTACCCATTTGAGGGAATAAAAGCTGCAAAAAGATACATATGATGAAAAATAAAACGTGACTAGGTTCTCTGGCCTTGTACACAAGTCAGAATTTCCCAGATCATTTTATTAGTCTAAAACCCATGTTTAACTGTTTTAGATTAGTAGCGATGCATCAGAACAATCCCAGGATCAGAGAATCATGGAATCATGGAATCATAGAATCATCAAGGTTGGAAGAGACCTTTAAGATCATCCAGTCAGATCATCCACCCAACACTGCCACTGTAACTCCTGAACCACTAAACTATGTCACCAAGCTCCAGATCCAGACACCTCTCAAACATCTCCAGGGATGGTGTCTGCACCACCTCCTGGGCTTCAGCACCTGCAGTTTCAGAAGACTCAGCTCCCTAGTGCATGCATGGGAAGCTGGCATGAAAAGAAATCTCAGAAATACCAGGGCAGAGCTGATGCAGCTGTTTTTATCATTGTTTCAAGATGTGGGTTAGGTCCTTAGATTCCTGTTACAGCAGAGGTAGTGCAGAAATCTCTGAACATCTGACCATGATGGTTTCCATAGCATGGCATGTTCTCTACTCTATCTCAGGTAGATCCCAGCTGTGCTCTACTGGGCTGGGCTAACTCACAAGGCCAAAAACAGCCAGAAAAGAAACTTAGGAAGGATTCCCAAAAAAAAAGGGAATATTCTACATAATACTCATTAATGCTGCTCGTGTGGTCGAAAGAGAACTGGCTTATGGTGAGTTGAGATGAAGTATTCTCTGGGGTCTCCAGCAACAATGAAGAGAGTCTGAACAACTGATTTTCAGTGGATACTTTTAGATGATTGGAAATAGTGAGATGCATCCCACCACCTGGACTGATCATTTCTGGCACAGAACTCACAATGACTTCAGCTGTGCTTATTGAGTCTGTGCAGGAGAAACCTAGGATAGAGCTTAGGAGTGGGACCCTACTAAATTCAGGATTCCAATTGGAGATTGGAAGGAAAATGGAAGAACATATAAGTAGTACATTCCTGTCTGCAAATTATCAGTCCCAAAGCTGAAATACAACTCAAGAGCATCACCAAGTGACTACAGGTTAGAAGTGTATTTTATAACATAACTGCAGTATTTATTCAGGTATTTCCCTTTGAGTATTTTTTAGACATCTCCACCCATTCTCACTCTCTTTTTGATGGTTGGTATTTACACCAGTAGCAACCTTTCTCTAACCTGATCCCACGCTGACTTCAGTCCTCTAGTGACATTTACAATTTGTAGATTCAAGACAAAAGAACCAGAACACCCAAAGAGTTTTTCAGCATGTCACAAAAACCTTTTTCTTGGTCCTGCAAGACATTGTAACACTGCACACAGCACCGAGGCAGGTATAAGTTTGTCTTGTGGTTCCTGTAAAAATGGAAAAAAATTAAAGAGAAACTTCCCAAATCGGAAAGAAACTCCCATATTGTTATTCTCTCACCTCTAATTAGTTCTTCTTTTCTGTATATTATTTTGGCTTCTTTCAACAAGCAAAGAAAACTGACAGAACACTTAATGGAAAATCAGTGGAATGCTGTCTAAAGCATGCGGGCAGTACAGTTTCCTCTCTGTTAATGTTACCTGAGGGAATCAGCTGCTTACTATGTTATGACCACATTGGAATCTCCTGCAGTTGTACTGTGAGAGACTAAAACTTTACCATTGCTGTTCTTAATGGAAATTACTCATAGTATACGTTTGTCGATGAATAGTTACATGAAAAAATTAATGAGAACACAGAGGTATAAAATAACTCCATGTATTTCTAATGGCAAGAAAAAAGCATTTTAGTTTTGCCAAGGTGTGCATCTCACTGTCTCAAGTAAAAGTCTAAAGTATTTTTTATTTCTGCAATAGTAAGATTCACTAAATAGTGTCACTTTGAAAATGCAGAGACCTGACATGAAGAAGCTGTCAACAAAAGGAAACAGACAAATATAAGGTAGATCAAATTTAATTTTGTAGGGTTCAAATCCTGCTGTCCTTGTACTAAGCCCATAAACTTATTTTTCTTGGTTCTTCTAAGAGTTTTTGTGAACACATCACCCTTGCAGCAATTTCTGGAGAGGTTATGTCTGTACTACAAAACCCTTTATCACAGTTATTTACCAGCTGCTGTCAGTCCTCATATAATGGTATTTGAAACCTGGCAAAGCAAGGTTATACAGAGGTGTGAGAGAGGAAAGCATCCACAAGAAATGGAAGTGAAAGGGAGGACTGCTGAGAGGTGAAAACTGGGCTACTCAGCTCTCTGGGCAAATAAAGGTCAAAGCATGCTGATGGTGAAACTTGACCCAATATTTAGTCCTGAACAGTAGAACCCACATTTCATTACCATTGCTCAGCCATCACAAGTATAACCCTGATGTAAAATCCCCACTGTCCACGATTGTTACTCTTCCAGCAAAGTAAGCACCGAAGATAGCCCTCGGTTTGGATGCCCCAGACCTCTCAGCCTGCGATAAAAGAGGGTGAAGCTATACAAGAGTAACTTAAATTTGCCCCACACTTAAATACCCCATGCTCATATCCACAGAATTACTCAGTGAACATGTAATGTCAAACAGTGAACATGTCAAACTCCATCGATTTGGATGATTGTCTGAGTCCTAAAGCTGCTCTGCTGTTACGTATGTAGTTAGGCAGAGCTTATGAAGAGCTCCCATACCTTTCCTGATGAAAATGGCACAGTCAGAAGGGGCATTATTTACCATGCACACTAAAATTGAGGGGAAATACAACAACGTTCTGATTTTTCTTCCATGTTCCAAACAGCATACTGAGAATATCCCCTGCATAAAAACCACAACTGACATGGTCTATGAAATCACTTGGTACCCTTCTCACTTCTGATTTAATTAACTCAGCTGGACTTTGCCATCTAAATATGAAAAATGTTGGCTTTCATATTTTGGAAAGTGATAAATGAATAAGCAATGATGTGAACTAGGCAAAGTGCAAGCAGACCTGGTCCAAACCTCTCTGCACTGTCCCAGCAACACTGACTTGCCGCAATGTGCCCTGAGGCTGCCAATAATGATGAATTTTGGCATTCCCCTGTTATTTTTATATGGGCAAAACAATTCCATTCATTTCTTTTTGTGACCTTCTTAGAGCTTATGTCACAATCGCCCATTCTGAAAAATCTCAGAAGGAACAGTTGATTCCTGGACTATTGTTTGTGAAAAATAACCTTGCTAAACATTGCCACAGCAGCAAAAAATTCATCCCTCAACTATTTTAGCCCCAGACCACTCTTATCAAATTATATTATTTTTTCATTATAAAATATTTTTATTATTTTTATATAATTAATACAGATAATCACTAACATGTACATCAGCCATCTCATTTCAGGCTGTATCTCAGACCTAACACCAACTTAAATTAACGCCTTGAACAAGAATCATATTTTGTGTGCCAAGCATTGCTTAGGGCAAGAACAATGCTTGCAAAAAATCTCTCAGCTTCGTCTTACGCCTTTTAGGCATCTTTGATGTTCAGACATGAAAGTTTTCCTTCTCAGCCTTACTTCAACAGAAGGTTTCTGCTAGTCAGCTCCTTTCATGTTCCTTTCCAGCTGTCTAAAGGCAGATTGTCCTGGCAGAGCAACTTGTTTTACTCTTAAACATCTATCCAGATATTTCTACATCCTTTTCTCAGTAAATTGATTCAAAGGGTTTTTGTAGTTGGTATCTTAGCAGCATATTACTGCTTTTGCATAAAATGTTCCACTCCGCTCTCCCACCTCTCCTTTCTGTTTTCACAGTCTGCAGTATCACACGGTCTGCCTGCAGGTACCCGGCATTTCCTCAGCCTCAGGCAGCACCAGTTTGTTGTACTAGTCTGTCCAGCACCTCTGGAGAGTGCTCTGCCATCATTCTCCCCCATCTTCCCTGTGTCCTGCACTCTCACTCTGTTCCCACAAACAAGCCAAGCAGCGCAAGCCTGGCACTTGGGATCTCCTTGAGCTGATTGTCTTTTACTATGTCCCTTTCAGCAGCTGCTCCAGCTCTCCAGCAATATCATCCCTGTGTTTCTGCCCATCTCTCACCCTTTTGCTGTGTCCTATGTTTTAAACAATCTTCTTAGTGGCTTTTTTTCTGGAGTTGGTCTGAGGAACTGCTGCTCCTCATGGCTACTTTCCTCTCTCCCACACCTATGCATTACTTTGCTTATTCAGACTCTAGATTTGACCAGCATTTGCTGCAGGAGCATAACAATGTCCAACCAGACCTTAAAGGTCTGGCCATTTTGTTTACTGTTCCCAGGTGATCCATTGTGACATTTTGGAGGTGGGGTCCTGGCACCCTTAGAGGTTCCTCTAGAATGCCCAAACAAGTCTACCAGTTGCCCAGAAATACTGATTGCAGCAAAGTGAAGATTATGTGTCTCAGTTCAATACGGGACTGAGTCACCTCTGTGTGCTTTAGGAAGAACTCGGACTCAGAATTTCCTGGCCTCAAAAAGAGGGTCCAGCAGTCAGCAGTTTTTCACTTAGGAGTCCTCTTGACTCCTCTTGGTCACCCAGGTTATCACACCAAGTCAAGATGCAGCATCTCAGGGCATTGGTGTTGCTCCCTAACTTCTTCTGTGGAGCAGGTATCATTCTTAGGGCTCTGTAAATCAGCATTTTAGCTGCTGACCTAGTCTCTTCATGCACATCATCTGCCAGCGTGTAGCATGTCCTAACCGTAATTCTCAAGAATGGTTTTAAGAATGGAGCAAACCAATCTGTTGCTAAGTGGCTTCCACTGTAGAAGTACATTTCTCTTTATGAAGACAAAGTTAATATTCTTCTTTGCAGATGCCTCCCTAGAAGACTGAAACTTCTTCTCTTATTTTTAGTCACTTATAATCACCTTCCAGCCAGCCACCATCCTCCAGTGCAAGGGCAGTACTATACCTTGGTTTTCATTGTACTAACACTTTGGAGATCCATTCCTGTTCATTTGCAAGAGTTTGCTTTTTTCTTAGGGTAATCTGTCTTTCTTCTGCTTCCTAGTGTCAGAATTCTTAAACAACAGAATAAATTCTAAATAAATTGCTACCTGTGGAGAGCATACATCCCCAGGCTGAAACACTTTTTGGGTTTCTGTACAAGAACATCATGATGGCTCATCTTTCTGTTCACAATTCGAAGGATCACTGGGTCCTTCAAAGAAGGATCTTTATCTGATCCTAATTCTTTCAACTATCTAAGCTGTGGTAGCCTTAGCATGAGCAAAAACCTACACCACATAGTTTCTAAGATTGTGGGAACATATAAGCCTTCACATAAGCCTTCAATGACACTTTTCAGGGTAAGGGTTGTTAGAATAAACCCTAAAGATAGGATTTAGTATATAGAAGGATTACTAGCAATGCATTTCCTAGAAGATTCTTTCCACATGACTGATGAAACCAAAACAAAATTTTTTATACGTCTTGAATTTTTTTTTTCAATTGTTGTTACAGTTTTTTGAACAAACTTTGATGCCGAAAGTATTATTATTTCCCATCTGCTAGAGGGATCTGGACTATCATTGGAAGAGTTAAAGCTTTCTGGCTACCCTCTAAGCTAGGGCTTGTACAACAGTGAAATTGCAAAGGAATAGAGCAAGTTGTCTCCCTTGTTGTTTCAACTGCTTGATTACTGTGTTCCCAAAGACCTGGAAGAAGTAATTTTCACAGCAGACAGTCTAATCATCCTGGACCTGATGAAAAACAAAGACCCACCTAAGATGTCACAGCTCACATAAACTGTTTCAGTTACCAGGAAAATCCCAAATGATGATTTGAAGGTGTCAGGCTAGAACAAATTAAACAAGTTTTACAGTGAACCTCTTTAAGTAGGAGTATGTTCCAACTTACGAATAACTACAGAGGACCAAAGGTGTTGTATCATATCTTCCAGTACACATCATGTGTTAAGTCTCACTAGGCAGATTTATCCAATTTCATTTGATCTCTGCTGTCTGGAACATGCTACACCTGTGAGACAGACCCCATGTGCAAAGCATGACTTGTAAATGAAAGCCAAATGTGGCTGGAAATATTGCTTGCCAGTCTGAACATGTATAGAGCTGGTCCTTCCCCCAAAACTGTTGCTGCTGATCTGTTCAAGCTCCTTTTGAGAGAGTTGTATGTGTATGGGTCTTGTTACTGACAATGTTTTTGGCACTAAGGTCCGACAAACATCAAGCAACTTAACTTATTAACTACCTTTTCACATTTCTCTTATGCCAGCCACAAGTTTAATTTGTACAGCTCAGTCACAGCAGTTTCTTGGGGGGAAGATGAGGCTCCAGGATTTCTAATTAAATGTGTTCCTCTCATTACCATCATAGGAATGGTGGCCAGCCAAAACCATTCCTTGGTCTCTCCCACAAGCATTACTGTGAAGCATGGCTTGATGCCCACCACTAAGCAGAGCAGGAGGGTGTTTAACACAAGGAGGTCTGTTTCTCAATTTTCACTCCTGCATTCTCTATTCTGTAGGGAAAAGTGAGGCTTTGAAGTTTTATGACTAAGAGGGCTCCTCTTTTCCTTCCAGTTTTGTCTGGTCTTACAAACAAACCTGATGCACACTTTTTTTTTCTTTTCCTAGTTGACCATCTCGCAATAATCTGGTGTTAAAAAGCGCAGGAGCTGTGTAAACCCACGAAATTCAGCAGCAACCACTGGGTGCAAAATAATCCTACAAAAAAAAACTTCAGAAAAAAAAATTACTTTTCTTAAGACACAGAGTTTCTTCTGAGAATGAAGAAATCACAACTGATTACAAAGAAAAGTCTTCAACCCAGATGTCCTAACAGATTCTGTACTTAAAATTTTGCTCAGGTGTCTCTATGTGCTATTCAGAAAAGCTGGCTTGTCATATACAAAACACTCCAAATCTGAATCGCCCTTGTTATTATATTTGTATGTGTATGTGAAAGGGAGTTTTGATCTCCTGAAGAGTCAAGTTCTAATTCAGCAGCAGAAATATGTGAGCAAGCCTCCTAAAATTAAAGTTTTGTATCTAGGAAAGAAAGTGCCATTCTGATCTAAGGGCTAAACAATTTCTCCTATTGCATTCCATGCCAGAGGTAAATGCTGTACATTTTTCTTGAAACAGAACAAATATTGAAGAAAGGGCAAACAATATGGAAGCAGACACAAGCAGCAAAATATATTGAAACAGCCCACCACCCAGACCACAGCTTTTAGAAAATATTGGCCACATTTTCTTGTGATACAACTGTCACAAATTCCACTGAAGTCAATTCAGGGATCAAAGTCAACAAGAGCAATTGACAGTATCATAGCATTTGTCGCAGGTGGTGGGAAGAATAAACTTTTCTGCAGTCATTATCTCAAAGAGCTTTTATGGCCTTTGTTTGGAATACCTGAATCCCAAAGTGAATGATTGCTGAGAGCAGGAAAGTCATAGAATTTTTATTAAGACCTATGTTTCATAGAATGCACTCTGTTTTTCTTCATCTGTTGGTATCAGGATAAGAGGTGTTTTTTTCAGCTATTTAAACTATTGCAGGAAGGATTTTTTTGCTGTATGCCCATACATCAGCTAAATAAAGTGCTTGTTTCTCTCTCTCTAAAAATTCTGCAATATCACGAACAGAAAGAGGAGGCATGAGCAGTAGAGAAGTCAGGGGGGATTACACTCCTTTTATATGCTTTCCAAATGTTGCTTAAAAGTTTTTTAAGATCTGGGGACTCAAAGGTCAGTTGGGGGTTAGATGTGGTAGTGGAAAAATATCTGGCTGGCATAGTCCATGGAATGTGTTGCAACAGCCTTGAAAAACTCTGGAAATACAAAGCTCAGGAATTTTATAGAAATTAAGGAGTTATTGGCAACATTTTTGACAGAAGACAGCTCAGTGGAAATATCCTCATCCCAAAAAACTCCTGATGACATTTCTGGCTCATTTGTTTTTATTGCATGGCAATAGACTGACATCTAGTGGGTACGGTCCTCTTAGGAATGCTGGACCTAACCAGGACTGGGAAGAAATTGTCTGATCTAATAGGGGTTTTTTTAATTTATTTTATAATGGAACAGTATATTTTTGACTAGACAAAGACTTTCCTGGAAATATTTCTCTTACATTTTCATAGGAAAGCACAATTTTTCCATCATTTGCCATTTTTGACTGAAAGCTAAACTGAAGTTTTCTTTTTCTTTTCTTTTAATTAAAGTTTAATGTTTTCAGTTTCACACTGAAGATTTCCAAGCAGCTACCTCTCCAGTGTCTGTCCCTATGAGACATCTATTGCTGCTCTACCATGTAAATCCTCCTCCTTTTTCTTACAGTTCAGAGAAACAGAATGAAGGAGTCACAGTTGCACAACTGATTGTTTGCCTTTTCTCACACACAAAAACCATCTTGGTTCATATTCTTTTGGTTTGGACAAAGGACACAGCATCCAGCCTGAATTTCCATGAAAAGGGTGAGGATTTATTCCCCAGAGAGACGTCCACAGGCAGAGGAGTACTATGAAGCTCACATCTCAGCAGCTCGTGTGTGGTGAGGTGGTGCTGGGGTACAGCATTCCCTGTGTGATCTCTGCTTTGTGGACCAAGAAAAACACATGAAAATTAAAGCCTCTGTCGGTCTCCCTCTCCAACCAACGTAGTCTTTCCCCAAGTGCTGGGTTTCTCTCTGGGTGATGACTTTATGAATCCTTGTAACCAAAGACACCTTTTCCCTTTGTTCTGCGCTTCCAATCTGCCATTCCCACCTCAGGTGTGATTAATCCCGTTGCTTACTAAAGGGTTTTCCCTCTCAAAGCCCTTTTCTGAGGCAAGATGGGGGGCTTGGCTGTGCCCTGCATCAGCCCTGCTGCGGCAAGGCTGGACCACCCCCACAGCTGCCACTGGATAGGAGACCAACACATGCTGTTGGGGCAAAGCTCAGCTTCCCTGACATCTGCAAACAGGAATGATTTGGGGGCCCTTGTTTTCCAGTGAGTATTTTACTGTGCCAAACCAGCGAGAGAGAGGTGCGTGGTTTGGAGACTCCCAGTTGGAGCCCTGGATTAGGGAGTACCTTTCCTAAACCACAACAAATGGTCACCCCTGAATAACTAAAAAGGCAGCAAGTCCCTCTCTGTACAAGGGAAAGGACACCCTCAATGATATCCAGCTGGGGTGGTGGCTCAGCAGCCCTGTTTCTGACAGCACAGGGCATGAAGCAGAACACCTGAGTGTATAAAATGAGGGGAAAGCTGGTAGGGCTGAGAGCTGTCTGCCATTCCCCGTGCCAGAGCCACAGGCAGCGAGCGCTAGAGGGGCACAGCCACAATGAGGCTGCACTGCTTGCTGAGACACAAACTCACTGAGGGCTCTTACCAGCTGCTTTACTCTTTTCACACTGCAAATGCCAGAAATCCAGATTCACTTGCCTTTATTTCACTGGGATCTCTGCTTGAAAGAAACAATGTATGTAATGCTGGGATTGAAAAATATATGAACTAAGCTGTTCAAAAGTCTGAACAAAAGAGCTTTATTCAGACAGGAGACTGGGAAATATTGGTGAGAATTTTCACTGAGTTTTTGGACTCCTCAGATTTACTCAACTTACAATTTTATTTAGCAGACCAATTTGACTACAACCCTGTGTTGTTTAAGAGCAGCTGAGACAATAAATCACATTGTGTATAAGAATTACTGTCCTTTGCTATAGAGGAGAGTACAAGTAAGACCTGTCTTAGAGAGAAGCACAAAGACATTAGAGCAAACAATGTACTAGTTCGACTGTTATAGAAAAATTAGTCTGGAAGAAATAATTGTCAGTCAAATTTGATTCAATTTGGGTACATGTGCACACAAATTGCTGTGGTCCATGAGTGTTCTTATCTCCTGGTTTCTGCACTACAGCAAATATTTTTCCAGGCTTGTTTTGACGCATTTTTTATAGTATTATTTCATTCCTGGAACTAGAGGGAAAATGGATGAGGAGCAAATTTCCAGGACTGCCGCAGCTTGGAATTTCACCTTGATGGTGAAAAGCAGTTGGATCCAAGCTTGGATAGAGACCAGCAAGAGGCTTAACAGGTGCCCAGCCTGTCAGTATTTGTAAACTTTCTTTTCTACAGCCTGAAAATACCCTGAATCTATGCTGAATGTATTTTAAGCCGTAAACAAATGTGATAACACTGGGACAC
>VZRR01002980.1:885641-1017707 GCA_013398015.1 Oreocharis arfaki
TTTAAGGCCTGATATGGAAAATGAACAGATGTGCCAGTAAGTAGGACCTTACACCTGCTTATATACTTCCACTGAGCCAGCATTTTTTTTTCTTCTTTGTATTTAGTATCCCACACAACCTAACAAAACTAAAAACCACAACAAAAAAACCCAGTTCTTAACAGAACATTGTAAGATCTAAGCAAGGCTGGTGAAGTTTTTGGGTAGCTACTAAGAAATACAACTAATTATTTGAATTTAAAGATAAATCTTAAACTGGACTGCTGGGGACTCAAATGCAGTACATAAGGAATTAATGCTCATACCTATCTGAAAATAAGCTATCTATAGGAAAAATAATCATTAGATTAATCTAACACAGCACACTATCAGACTTTATTGCCTAGAATAGCAGTAGTGCAATGGCATTTCCATTTGGCACACAGAAATACAATTAACTGAATAAGAAACAACATGGAAGTGAAATATTTTGATATGGGGAAAAGGAAACAATTGCTGTTATATTTTACAAATAAATTAAGCATCTAATTGCAAAGTCTTCAAATCACATAGAGATGGTTCACTGCATAAAGACTTATGGTAGAAGAAACGTTATAACAAAAACAATATTAGTCATTAGAATTAAAACTGAATCCTCTTTTTTAGCATTTCAGATAGAAAAATTATGCCATTAGGCACTAGTTAGTTGCTTTCTAATATATTCTTTCCTAAAAATAGAACATTACACAGCCTTGTTGGTTTGGGCACTTTGTGAAGATCTTGTGTTTATGCACATACATTGCACACTACAGCACACTGCTTTTTAGCTTCCTGCAGGATTCAGCTAAAATCAAATATTGTCAATATTCACACCAACTTCAACAACATATTCAGAGAAATATTCCTAGGATGATATTTTGAAAACTGAATAAAACCAATTTTTGCACCTTAGGTTTGACTGTCAACAGTGACTTTCAAAGCAAAAGAGAGGCCTGTAACAGAAGGATGTGGAACTGCTGGAGCAAGCCCAGAGGAAGGCCATGAAGCTGGTAAGAGGACTGGAGCACTTCTCCTGTGAAGACAGGCTGGGAAAGTTGGGACTGTTCACCAGGAGAAGGGTGTGTGGAGATCTCATAGCAAGCTTCCAGTGTCTGGAGGGGGCCTACAGGGAAGCCAGAGAGGGATTCTTTGTCAGGAACTATAGTGACAGGACAAGGAGCAATGGGTTCCAACTGAAGGAAGGGAAACTTAGGCTAGGTATTAGGGAGTTTTTTACTGTCAGGGTAGCGAGACACTGGAACAGGGCGGTTGTGGATGCCCCAACCCTGGCAGTGTTCAAGGCCAGGCTGGATAAGGCGTTGAGCAACCTGGTTTAGTGGGAGATGTCCTGGCCCATGGCAGAGGGGTTGGGACAAGATGATCTCTAATGTCCATTCCAACCCCTTCACAATCTATGATTCTATGAACGTTGGATCTGGCCTTCATGGCTCTCCTGCACCAGTCTGGCCACCTCCCCCTTTTATCATATGCCACTGACGTGCACAAGCCACCAGCTCCTGCTTGTGAAGTGAATGGGAGCGTGTGATATGGAAGTAACCTGGGAATACCTGCACTGCTTGTTTGATACAAGTTGTACCAGGGGAGGTCTAGACGGGATTTAGGAAAAATTTGTTCACTGTTAAGCATCAGAACAGGCTGCCAATGGAAACAGTGGTGTCACCATCTCCAGAGGTATTTAGGAGGCGTGTAGATGTGGCGCTTGGAGACACAGTTTGGTGGTGGACTTGGCAACGCTGGCTTACTTACTGGTTGGACCCAATGATTTTAAAGGTCTTTTCCAACATAAACAATTCTATGGTGGCGCCATGCTGGGAACCAAACCAGCCACAGAGCTGGCCCAGCATGCAGGCTGTGAGGTGCTCTAAACCTGTTAAAGCAGCACTCATTCCCTGTTCTGTACAACAGCATTTAGTATAGAAGAACTCTAAATGACATCCATATTGAAACCTGTAGAGAAAACCTCAGCTAACATCATGGATAACAGCAGAATTTGGGGGAAATACCTTTAAAATGCTTTATAGTTTTGTTTCAGACTCAATCCTAGCCCTGAACAGACCATGTCCATTGACACCTTGTGGCTGAAAAGGGCATGGGAAGTACATTCAGATTTCAATGAAACAGCAGAAATGTTCAAGCAATATAACATGAAGACTCCATCAAAAAACACCTTTTCCTGACTTTCTAGCATCACTCCTTAAAGCTCCCTGTAGGCCTTCAGTGGGAGCATGGCTCCCCTAACATCCAAAATGGATGCTATAAAGCAATGGGGATAATACATATGCTAAGCCTTTGTGTAAAGGTTCCCACACAACGATAAGGAAAAAAAAAGTCACTATGCCAAATAATATTCCATTCCTACTGTTCCATTCACTGCCAACACAGTACAAATTTTATCCTCTGCAACTCATTCAAAGCACCAGCCACTACTGCAAAGTGACTGAAGGCACTGATGCAGGAATGTTAAAGGCCATTTGGTGTAAATATTTGTTTAAAGTCATACAATGTACACTGTTCCTTTAAAATAGCTTGATACAGATGTAGATTTGGATGTCTGCAATAATATGTCTGCTGTATAGAAAAAAGTAAAATAAAAGAGGATTCACTGACTCCAACAATTTCCCTGACATGGTGCATTATGACTGATAATTCTTAATACAGTGTGCAAGGCAGCCAAAAGTCATTTAAAAACATGTGTTGTTTGTCTCAAAAACAAATGTAAGGGAATATAGTAAAAGCTGCACTGTCCAAAACTCAACTAAGCAGTTTAAATCTGTTTTTCTTGGAGGATATTCAGGAAGATTGGACTGCATGCAAAACAGAACTAATTTATCCCTACTATCTACTGCAAAGGAGTAATTTATCTCCAGTACATCTTGTCTAGAAGACAAGCCCCTTTACCCTATGATTAATCAGGTACCAATGTCCCTGTTAGAAGCTCTGCACATAGTAAAACCTGGAAGTATGTGAGCTTGGGTTCTTGAAATTATATTAAAGGGAGGCACATCTAAAGTCTGCTGTTCTCAAAGACAAGAGAAGACCAACTTTCATAGGTCATAAGAAAATAAAACCCAAAGCAAAACACATCCCAGTTTAGATGAGAATTTTTTCCATATCTTACACTTGTCACACCTTGATCTAGGCTCCCATAAATGAATAAAGCATTTGAGATGTGGAGATGTGTTTAAATCCATTATCTTCGTTTCTCTTAGCTTCAGCCCCATGTAACCAAGTCAATGGCTTACAGAGGGTGAGACCCTGCATCCTACTGACTAAGCAGTGTGTTTGGCTTCAATAAATACATTACTTCATGTGGGTTAGAGCAGCACACACACTCTGCTCAGGCACTAATTAACTACTCAAAAGGCTAAATCCAAAACACACCAAGAACAAGTAAAAAGCATGAATGGACTATGAAGAACCAGGCCTAAGCTCTGCCTGAGAAATGGGACAGAACCCCAAGTTTGTGATAAACATTGCATATTCCAAAAAGAGGTGAAGCAAAACAAATAACCCCATCTAAACTAGTTCTGCAGTTAAAACCTATACATCTGTATTAGAACGCACTCCCCGTTCAGGAAGTTCAGGCCTCTTCCCATACTACTATGCAAAATTTCCTTTGTGAAGATGAGCATAAATACAAAAATATACATCTTAAGCAGTAGCAAAAATTGAATAAAAATTAGAAATTGCTCAAGGAAAGTGACTGCCATATTATTACATGTGCACAAAAACACACTCCGTCTCAAAAAGGTATGAAAGAAAGGGAATCAATAGAAATTATAATTTCCACCTCTCTTAGTCAGCATGACAGCTATTAACTTCATTTTAGTAACTATGAGTGTAACAGCTTGGCTGCCTTATCAAAAAGAAGTAAGCATTAGATTACTACAGGTAATGTTCAAGAAGGACAGACTGGCTGCCAGGCAGGGAAGGCATTCATACACTCAGGAGCAATAAGCTCCCAAGCTCACACATTTCCATATTCACAGAGATCTGTAATTCTCTCCACATACAAAGAGCAGGTTTGGGTGTAAAAGTGCCTGCTTATTTCCACCATCCCTCTCCTCCATTCCACTTCAGCAGAGCACTTAAGCATACATGGATGTGCTTTAAGTTAAGTAAGCATGTGAATTGTTTGGCTGGACTGAATGCATATGGAGGAACTCATGCCTCCTAAAAGCCTCTCCCACCACCAGCAACGGGGTGCACAGATGGCATCCAGGGCCATCAACTCACATGGCACTGAGAGCAGTAAACAACTGTTTGGAGTTATGCCACTTGAACTATTGACAAGATACTGAAAGCGCAAGGCATAAATGATGCCCCAGAGTGACATTTCAAGAAGACATCCAAAAACCAGAACAGGTTCAAAACAACCTTCCTTCATCTGGCCATAAATATATGCCAGCTGACACCAGCACTCTCTCATGGAAAGAAAATTGTGTTTGTTTCTGAATAACCCTGGAAAAATGAAGACTGAAAAACAGACTTTATCTTTGACACATTTACAGTAAAAAGCCTTTCAGAGTAAAATGCATGAGAACATCCTGAGGCCTTGTTTTCAAGCATGACTAGCTTATGAATTGACAAAAAAATCCGCCTACCTTCTCTGTAATGATAAAAAAAAAGAAGACTGACAACTTTCTGGAGCATTCAGCAGTTTGTAAATGCAGTACTTTTTGGCTCCTGGATCTGCTCTGAAGCCAGCTCCTTTTTTTTCATATTATTCCCCATGAGAGCACACAGAGAAATTCAGTATTAATGTTAAGTGTCACATCTTCAGAACAGAACAAAGTGAGTTCTGACACCAAACTCCTATCATTGCTTATCAATACCCTCACGGAGAAGCAGACAGTGTTTTGGAAAAGCATGGTAAACTAACATGCATCCCTAAAAAACACATTGGAAGGTGGAGTAAAAACAAAGTGGGAATATGGAGCTAAGTTTATTTTTTATCACACTGCTTTCTCAGTAACTCTGTGCTTCTTCAGAAAATAAATTCAGTATGAAACTAACACTTGGAAAGTTTCTTCCAGCAGACGCTTAAAGAAGTTTTCTGGCACAGCCAGAAATTTACCATATGGGCCAGCCCAGTTCTCCCTGAACACAGCAGGAGTTTGGTCATGGTAATCACTAAAGACGAGCTGGTATCTGAACATAAAATTTTCTTTGGATAATTTATGGAAACCTTAGATGTGAAACATAATCTGTTTTCTTTTACAGCAACCAACTGCACAAGTTTACATGAAGGACAAAGAGCACACAGAACAAGGAGGCCAATGAAGAGTGCTGAAGCAAGGCTGCAGAACCATCTCGGTGGCAAAGGCTGCAATCATTTTCACAGAAGTCACAAGAGGTTATACTTTGCATTACTTCTGAATTATAGCTTCTCACTGCTCTTCTCCCTGTTCAGAAAGGTTAGTTAACATAAGTTAATGAACTTCTGAAAACTGACCAGGAGCATAGCTTCAAAAAGAAATCACTTTTAAAAGGATGCACTAAACTCCAGCGCAGACCTCATCATACATTGCAAAATGCTTCCCAGAGTAGGTATTTGGGCCCAGCCATTAGTCTTTTTAGTTCACCCAGAACACCTCAGTGTATTCAGGCCAATGCTCGGTGAAAGGCACTCTCAAAGACTCAATCTCAACTGCTAGACACAATCTGTTCACAAACCTTGGACAAACATTTTGAAAGGAATTTTGCCCCTACCTACATAACAAAGGAACTCAGATGCTTTACCTGGCAGGTTGTTGGCTGTAACATTTAAGAGTGAGGTCTCTCCTAACTGATGCTTTCTCTTGCTATCATTTTTGGGAGCTTCAGCTTCCTGAATCTGGGACTGCTTACCTCACTTAGATCTTGCTCTTGTATTTTACTCTCCTATTCCCTGAAGGGCTGCTACAGAGCCAGACTAGAAGTCTGAAAAACCATACTCATTTCAGAAATATCACTGCATGGTAATTGCTCACAGAACAAGCTTTTGCAAAGTTTCTTTCTCATAGTGGCTTTTTTTTCTTTTCTTCCTTCCAACTAGACACCTTGCAACTTCTTTTTTTAGTAGTAGCATTTTTAAACTGAAATTATATTCAGTTTCATTAGAAGCCTCAGAATATTTTAAAAATACGTAATTTTATGGGCCAAAATGCTTACCAAACAGCAACACCGAACTAGTTCTAAAAAGGCAGGTAAGAGAATACTGCTGTACTGGCATCCAAGCCAGCTCTTACACCAATGCCAGTTGTGCTATCTGCCACAATGAAATCCCATTTATCAATAAATGCCAGAGCAGGAGACCTCTATGCATTTCCTAGCTCTGAATATGACATGAATCTGACTGTCATCATCACATAAAATATACCCCTGCAGCTTGGGTCACCAACTACAGCAGTGATGGAAAATAATAAATTAAAATAAAAGCACATTCCTGTATTATACAGGATGGAGTTCTCCCAGAAGAACTCAATCATGGCATATGTATTTATGTTGACCAATAATATATCTATGCTATATGGTAATAGGAAGAGTGTCTTGTAAAATAGTATTTGCACAAATCATTTTCTTGAAGTTAAAGATATTGCAGCACCAATTACACAATATGAATTTTGGTCCTTAATTTTAGTTTGCTAACTGAGAATTTATGGACTAAATTTATTTAAATACAATAAAAATATTTACGCATGTACATTTACCTGTGACTTTATAATAAAACATATTTATTAACCCATCTAATAGCATTCTTATAAAAGATTAGATCCTGAGCTCTTCTCCTAGGAACTGGAAATTCATTTTGGCCATAGATTCTACGTCTTATTTGTTTCTCTCAAATAAAAACTTGCTGTAATTTTTTAAGCCACTAGCCGCTAAAACATGCTATAATTAACGGTCAGTGTGCTTACAACGACTAATTTCCTATTTTACTTTAAAATTCTGTGAATGACCAAGAATTTCAGCCTATATAGAATAAATGTGATCATCTAGCATACATCATATTTGGTAGTCTTTTGTATTGCGCTAAAAAAACATGAAAAAATTGCCTATACAACTTTTTTATGCCTTATCTCAAACCAAGTCCAAATCCTTAATAATGTACCAGGTGGTTCATGTAATGAAAACCTAGTATCTTCTCCAGCAGCCTGTAATTTTTCCTTGCTTTTAATTTTGCCAAAGAGCTTTGTACATTGTTGTCCATCTCTAAAACACATTCTACACATACACAACAACAAACAAACAAAAAAAAACCCAAAAAACCCCCAAGCAAACAAAAAAAACCCACCCCCACAAAAAAAACCCCACTTTGAAACTGTTTTTCCAATGTACACCTTTTAAAGGTAACAACAGAAGTCAAAACATTGGCATTTACTCCAGTGAAGTACTATTAGTTTAAGTAAGAAACAGACAGTAAAGCTACTTGAGAGGTAATTATTAACTTGGTAAGTGAATCACAGTGATGTTCCTGCTTCATTTTGATAGTTTTGGGAACATATTGGGCCAGACAATTTGCACCAGTTGAAGAACCAATCCATTAGGACAACAGGTATGGGAAAACACTACTACTTGTTAGCAAATTGGGCATGTTAATGTTCAGAAAGACTACAGTCCAATGCAGCTTTTTCTTCACTAAAATCTCTCCTATTTCTACAAGAAGAAACTTTCTTTTAAACTTCTGAATAATTAAGTCCCATTTGAAATGACTGAAACTTACTAGGTTCATAGTAATCCACTACAGTCACTGAAGCATCTTGGATATTTGCCACCTTGAAGTCTCGCACAGCCGGAATATCCACACAAACCCGTGTTTCATTTAGCTAGAAAAACAGAAGAGAAACATCCTGAGAACCCTGGGGATGGTGGTTTCATGAAAGAGGTAAGGACTTTTAGCTCAATGGTAGTCTGTTTCTAAAGGCTTAAGAGTCAGAATACATATGAAAATGATTATATTATTTGAAACCATTTTCATCAAATTACAGACTTCTTGAAATGTCTGCCTTCTCACGTGTGATTTTTAGGAGACCTAATTAAAAAACCCCTTCCAAATACAATTGAGTTGCACCTATCCAATCAGTCTCACTAATAAACAGAAGAACTATTAATTAAATGTAAATAGCAGATGTTGATTTCCCCAAAGAATACAATCGTAATGTCTTTCCAAATTTAAGCCTAACAATGTCAGAGTCAAGATTAACATCACCACAAACACATTTCTTTGTTATTTCCAACTTACAGAGTCTAAGTATAGGTTGACTTTTCCATTGTCTTTTTCCGTCTTCTTAACTGTACTGTCTAATGGAACAAAATCTGGTGACACAGAGAAACCACTGAGTAAGCCAACCTCCATGAGGACCATACCACTTCTGGGAGCTGTGCCAGAACCAAAGTACCTTTTCAAAACAAAGACAAAGAAACTTTTAGTAGAAATACAGTAGCCCACTCTCCAAATAAAACGTTTGATCTTTAAATCCCAACTAAGGAAGTAATAATGCTTAAGAATACTTAGGAAACTAATGGAATAAAATACTGACATGAAAATTTCTAATTATAAAGAGCTAATAATTAATTTCTCAATTATTTTGCCTGCTAATTTTAACCACATATGCAAAAGCTGGTTTAGCACTGAAAACACTGCAATACATAAATCATATGAGAGACTACACTGACACCATGAGGAACTTTCAATCGGCACCGATTAGTACAGGTTTATATCACTAATACGCAGAAACTATTGCAATTAAACATGTTTAAAAGAAGCCATTAAGGAACTGCTGTAGGAATTCCTGTACTGAAATAGATATATTTCCTCTTATGGATGCATTGTTTTGCTTTTATTCATTTTGGAGGCCAAAATATAAGTGTATACACCAAAGAAGTCTCCCAAACCTTTTCCTATTTCCTTCATAGAGATTGATGGTTCCATTAACAAAGTCATCACCAAATTATTTCTCAAAGTTTCAGTTTTAGAATGCATAGCCATGTTATTAATCCATATTTGGAAAAAGATTTAATAAGTCAAGTCCCCTCTTTTTACCTAAATAATGCTTATTATCACATTTTCTTCCAATGTGAAAACCAGATGCTGGAGTAAAAAGGTTTGCTCTATTGAGCAAGCCTTGCACACTATGGTGCATAAAAAATGTATCAAAATATATTTATGGTGCTCTGTGCTACAAGTGTCACCTAAATGGCCTGCAAAAGATTCTACTGCTTTAAATAAAGCAGGTAGCAGAAAAGTTTCCCCAGCCTTAGCATGGAAGCTAAATTACTATTGTTCCACCAGAACAGAAGTGTCTCCAATCCTCATTTCAAAACCCTGGCAGTATTGAAAGTAATTAAACTATTTCTTTGTAGAGCTGGGTAGTTAAAAAAAATATAAGGGAAGAGTTGCTTTCAAAGCAATGCTGTTAAGCCTGGCTGATTCAAGGCAGATACAACTTTGAAAGAAATACAGCACCACTGCTGACTTCAGTTGGCTCGTAAGATTAGAAACAAATGAAACCATCTGTTCCATGATGAGCTGTGCCAAAGTAGCTGCTATTGAAAACAAATAACTGAATTGGAACTGGATGTAATTATTTCTGAGTAATTACCAATAAGAGGAGAGTAAAATACCCAAGCTGTCTAGCCAGCCTGGGGTGCTACAAAAACACCAACAGGCAACCAAACTATCTTGGTACTGTCAAGGAGTGAATTAGATATATCCCTAGAAGTTATTAGGAACTGGCTCTCAAAAAAGGAGGAGAGGCAGCCTTGGGGGTGGGTTGTGGTACCATCTCTTCAACTCCACAGTCTCTTAAAAAAAGGATAAAAAAAAAAATCATCATGCAAGAATGACCAGTAAGAGAAAGACAGACCTGAAACTTGCACCTGAAGAAAACTGGTAATGTTTTCAGTTGAACTTTATGTTTCAGCTCTTCAGCAATATGAGATCAGGGTGAGACCCCCTCATAGATGATGCAAAGAAGAGAAAACAACACCAAGCTAGTGTAGGCAGAAAGAAGAAATAAGAGAGCAAATGAAACCATCAGTGATCAGTTTCCCATGTCTGGAAAAGGTATGCAGGCAATAAGACTGAGAAAAAACTGGCAGTCCTGGGTATTTGCCTCCCAGAGAGTGAGTTAGCTCCTCTAACCAAGAATCACTTCAATTTGAATAAGACATCACCCGCTCTAGTGTCATAAATAATACCCAGTTAGGAGGACCACAGCCAACCACTATCAAGCTGGCTGAGAGAAGGTGGATATTCTCTAGATTAAAGAAAGAAAACAATTGTGAAGTTGAAGCCTTCAGTACCTGACTACGTATATCCAGAGCTAGATGCATACCCACAGCTAGACTACACATACCCACTCGCTGAGATTTCAGCAGTCTTCCTGTATTTGCCTCTTTTGGTTTCTCTACTGGAAAGCCACATCATGTTATAAAGATCATAAGCAGGCCAACTTTAAACTAATTCAGGAATATAGATAATGCATATATTATATATAATTTATAGGGAAAAGAAGAGGAAGATGACTAGTCTATCAAGCTAAGCAATCAGAGATGAAGCCGTAGCCTAAGCGATTTAAACAGACTTAAGGTTGTACCAGTCCACTTTCCACAGTAAGAGTTGATGGAACTAATGTTGGAACTAACTAAATGTTCCAAGTAGTCTCTTGAGGTAGCTTTTTAATGTCACTAGATTTCCCCCTATTCTTAGAACACTTTGCAATTAAAGCATCATCACCCTAGAGCCTTCCCAGAGAGATGGAGCCCTTCTTCTCTGTATTTTTAAGTGAACAGTCTTAGCTAGAAAGTCAGGTTGCTTGGAAAAGACTTACCCCAAACCCAGCACGTAGGCCCTCTACATGTCAGGAGTTTGTGCTAGACTTTAGAACGCTGTTGACACTTCATAGAAAAGTTTAAAAGAGAACAAGCCCCTTCTGTTTCAAGAGCTCTCATGTATTCTAGTGTCTCTGCCCACCATCTGTGTCACTGAACTGGATACCAGAAACTTATAAAAACAGAGCTCTGGCTTTATGCCTGCTGGCTATTTCCCAAATTAAATCAATTCTCTGTACTGAAATTATATTCTCTATAGCTGATTATTTGTATGATGGTGTCACCTAGAGGCTCCATCTCCAGTCACAGCTCCCTTATGGTAAGCAGAGTATAAGAATAGTTCTAGGCACACAGTACAAAAGTTTAAATAAATAGCAAAAAGAGGGTGTGGATCAAAGGCATGTAAGAGTAACCATCGTGGATCAGGTGCCACTTTGCAAATCTTGCATTTACAAGGAACCCATTACATTGTCACAAGAAGAAAGCAGTGTTTCTAGAGGAAGTATTCACAAACAGATGAAATCCTTAAACACAACAAATGCAGTCATCTCAACAACATCCTTGTTGATAACAAAAGTTAGAAGATAAAAAACAAATATATAGAGAGAGATAAAATGTCCTAGAGGGTTTCGTATGAAATATGCAGTCATCTTTAACTACAATAGAAAATGCATACTGAAGAAACTGCCAGAAAACAAACACCTTCAATTACTGCTTTTAAATATGTGTGTGAACACTTCCACAGCAGGCAAAATGGAAGCACAAAGCAGCCAAAGAAATAACTTGGTTGACTGGCTGACCTAGGAATATGCAGTTCAATGACACCTATTCTCATGTGATCCAAATTCTATCCAGGTAACACCAGATGGCTGTTCTCGAGATGATACTTGAGCAGTCTCAGCTCAGTTCTTAGAACCTGATTACTGAACAAGAAACATCCCAGATACACACACTCTCTCATTATCCTCCTGCTCCCCTCCCCTTTATTCAGCAAAAAGAACAGAATTAGCCTGAGTGGAAAACTCCTCACCACTTTCAAATCTGGAATAATGTACTCTATTTTACTACCAAGTTCGTAACTACTGGTAAATGAAAGACCACAAAGTTAGTTGCACAATAAGGCCATGTGAATTTATCATTATGTAAATATAGATTTTGACTCCTGTCAAAATTGTTCTGAGCAAAGTTTATTGTAGAGATGACCAAAGAATGATTACTTCATGGTGTTTTCAGCACTTCAGAACTTCCTTCTCTCTTTACAAAAAAAAAATATCTACCTCTATATCAAAAGCAAAGGATTCTTTCCAAAGAAAGAAAGGCAAGAGTAATAGGCACTTGTCAGTGTGCTACTACAAGTTAGAATGTGGAAGATACTGGTTCAGTTTTCAAGTCTGTCCACTCTTGTCTCTATAGCTCAAAAGCACTTGCACCAAAGAAACCTTTGAGATTTTTTCTTCCATTTCATACAAACTTTTCCACATATCTCTAACATTTAAGGTACCTCTGTCTTTATGGATACTAGGGAAAAAAAATCACCTGGCCAGCAAAAATTGACTTACAAATTGCTTCTTAGTTTAACTACTACCATTTGGGCAAATTAATTTTTATTCTCTTCAGT
Source organism: Oreocharis arfaki (assembly GCA_013398015.1). Classification (NCBI taxonomy): domain Eukaryota; kingdom Metazoa; phylum Chordata; class Aves; order Passeriformes; family Paramythiidae; genus Oreocharis; species Oreocharis arfaki. Next base: position 898,114 of record VZRR01002980.1, read on the forward strand.
TACACATTTACATCCCATATATTAGTCAATTCATATGAACAAATGGATAATTTAGTTTATTTAAAGCAATCTAAAATCGGTATATACAAAAATGTGTATGAGATGCTCCAACTTATTTACCTACCTTGTGCACACATTCAAAGTTAAATGGTTTTTATCGTCTTTATCATCCTTTACATCAACATTCAAATCAAAGGCTTCTTGATTTTGGACAGATCTGAGCCTCTGGTCGGTGTGTTTTGTGTTGTACATAACATTGAGCTGTGGATTGCAAGTACAGACATCAGGTGACGTGTAAAGCAAATCAGTGTGGTTAAAACACTAAATTGCTAACAAGTATAACACCAGAGGAGTGTTCACATGAGAAAACACATGTGGACTCAAATCTGAGTCTGACAGTAGGACTCCAGTCTGACAGCTGCACATCAGTTCCATAGGGATTCTGTGAAAGAAATATCCTTTTTGAACACTTCAAAATGCAGCAGAACCAACGAATTAGCAGGACACAACTGAGGCAAACACAAGGGAGATCTACGGCAACCAACAATTTTCTCCCTAGTAGCTGTCTGCTGGTTTATAATGAGTTACTTCCTGACAGTGTGAAAAAGGATGAATAAAACTGGGTTAAAAGAGAGGCTGTATATAAAAGCAGAGCAAGAGTAAATACATAGTGTATGTACAGAATATGTCTTCAGTCTTCATGTCGCTGCATTCATACACTCAAACCAGATGAGGAATTACATGTTATTCCAAACTCAGTACACCACAGCTTTCTTGCAGTTAAATAGTTTCATCATTTGGTTCATCTGCACAAAGACAAAACTACAGATTTGGTCTATCTAAAGGACAGAGTTCTCAATCTATGTTTAGAGACAAGGATGTGCAGGACAGTGCAAAATACTTTGAACAGGTCCAAACAGATGATGGCTGTTGCTCTTCCCTTATCTACCAATGCTGTAACCCTGTCATGTCATAGAAGGCAAAAAAATTTGTCAGGCACAGATGGCCCTTAGTGAAGCCATGTTAGCTGTCACAAATCACCTCCTTATTTTCTGTGTGCCTTAGCATAATTTCCAGGGCAATCTACTTGATTACCTTGCCAGGCACCAATGCAAGACTCCCTGGCCTGTAGCTTCTTGGGTCTTACCACTTTCCCTGCTTTAAAAATGGGTCTTATATTTCCCCTTTTCCTTCAGTCATCCAGATAAAACACATAGCATGGTGAGGGGGTTCTTCTTTGATTTTAGTAGAAAAATAAGCAGAAACTGGCAAAATAAACCTCTCTTTGCAAGACCCCAACATGCATTTTGCTTGGCTAAAGGAAAGGGAATGAAGAGTGCTTCTGGAAAATCACAGTCCTTCTACAATGGTTTCAGGTAGCAAATGGGAAATTGCCAATCCAAATTTAAAGGTATGATAGGGGCTTGTCCCAAGCTATAGGTTAGCAAATCAATTATAGGCTAGCAGGTCTGTGCAAACAGAGGAGTCTTTAATTTCTGATTTTTGCTTTTGCTGTCGAGCCTCTCACTTCCTGCTACAAAAACTATGCTCCTTCTTTCTGTCTCTACACATAATTCCTGTTGCCCTGCCCAACACTGCTGAATTTAGCATGCTGTATGAGTGCAGAGCCAATTCTGTACAGGCAGTCAGGACAACCATGGTGCAACTGTGAAGATTTATCACATACAACTGCTCCACAGGAGAAGGCAGTACCAAGGATGAAACCAATCTAGAAAGCCTGCCAGTTAAAGGCACGCAAAAAGCAGTGCCTCAACAATCTGTCATCATAGAAACAAAACTGTTTTAACTTTTGCCAGAAAAAGTTAATGAATGGGAATTTACTGCCAAGGCAGGATGTTCTGAAACCACATACTGAACAGGTCAAACAGCTAGCATTTTCATGGAATAAGTTATTGCTGTTACGGTCTGACTTTCTTTTCCCTATTTCTCATGACAATGAAGGAAAATGTTTTCACAACATAGAGTTTAATTAAAGCCTTCTTCTGTATACACACTAACTTTGGGGACAGAAGGCTATTATACAGAAACTCACATTAAATTAACAAAATGAGCAACTGCATTTCTTAACTTATAAAATGCAACTGCCAAAGCTAAAGGCAGAACTGGTCCAGTCTTGTGAATAGTGCAACCAGTTCTGGTGAGAGGCCCAAGTAGAGAAAATTAAAAGCTAGTGTTCTGCATGAGAGTGATGCTTATAATAGTAGGTGACACTATCAACCGCACTACACTTCCAAAAATACGGCACATTTATAGTGCCCTAATCAATGCCTATCCTTTTTCTTCTTCAACTAGCAGCATAAATGAGCTTGACTGAGGATGTGAATTCAATGAAAACATCTCCAATATTTTTTGTCCCCTTTTGAGTACATAACATCCTTTCAAATGGTTATGTAGAAATATGTGTACATTTCATCATGTACCTGTTTCAGTACCATCACACTAAATAACATTCATTTCCCTGCCTACGTCTAGTAAAAATACACTGAGTGGAAAAAACAGTCAGTGTTTCCAGTAATGAGTAACTGGGGATTCCGAGGTTTTTTCCTCACTCCCTCTCTATACCAGATCAGGAGAACAAGGAGATCTTGTTGACCTATCCACAGGTGGGTGGGTATGGGAACCCATGCCCACCCTTGTTTGAGCCTGCCCATCTACCCCTTGTTGCTAGTTCTGGATTTCAGCGGCATTTTCCTTCCTTCCAAGACAGGATGGGCCATGCCAATTATTTAGGAATGTAGTCATGTGTCAAGAACAGATCACAGTGGCTCTAGACAGCAGTGAAGTGTTTCTTTCAAGACTTTCAGCAGGCCTCCTAGGGAAGATTGCTTCTTTGACTCCTTTCTCTAGAGCATCTTTCATAATACCCCAACCCATCCTCTCTCCCCTCTTGTGGAGTCAGTATCTTAGGTCACCCATGATGTATACCCACAAAATGGAGAGATGAGCCAGGAAACCTTGTTGATAGCAGGACCACAAAGCTGTAAGTAAATGTCTGCCTTTGCAATCGTAATATCCAAAATAAATACATTTCATGAGATCCTGAAGGGTCAGGAGTGAATGCACTGCCAATTCGCACACACAGACAGTGAGATTTCACAAAAAAAAAAAAAAAGGTTTTTTCCCCTAAGAATGCATTCTGTTGGGAAAGCAGACATTTCCATTAATGGATTTAATCTTGTGTTGTGTGATATTTAAATGAATTACTGTTTTGACATGCTACATTTGGCAAGAAAGCCAAATCCCAGAACAGTGATTCTTACCACTGTACTCTGGCGGGCCCAAGACAATGAAACCCAGCTGAAGAAATGCGATTGCAATGTCATATGCTATCTGATTTATTAAATCTGATCCAGACCTAGCTTGTGTCTGGGAAAAAGAGAAATCTCATTCAATGTCCTCAGTGCTCTTTCTTTCAGAATACCAGACCTGCCAAAGGAAGCAGAAGGAAAGAACTGACCACAGCAAAGACCAGGTTCTGGACGAACTACTCCAGGGTGTTAAGTCCAATATTCTGAATCAAGTCACAGCATCTCTAACGCAAAGCTTCAGGAAAAGAGCAACAGCACAGTGACCTAAACGAACAAGGTAATCTAGCCTTGGTTCCTGAACAGCAGCTCTTTGTGAGCAACAAACCAGGAACTTAAACCCTGGTGCTATACACCCCCAGGGAGTGCTCCCACCACAGTCAACTGGCTATTCTTGGTGGAAGACTTCTGCCCAGTCTTCACCAGACATACTGGTTTGAATGTGAAATTTTCCTACTAGAAATAACGTAATTGGAATCAATGTGTTTTCACAAAAAGTATTAATTTCAACAAATCAGTGTCTTCCAGCACAAAACAATTGGCTGAAAAGTTTTTGATCAGCTCGCCTGACAAATTAGCTGCCTTAATATCAGGGAGTATTTCTCAACAATGACTAGGGTTAAGTAGTCTTAACTGTTCTGGAGCCTCTCATTGTTACATTCCACACACACACACACACACACACACACACACACATGCGCACACACACTAAAACCACAGACGTGGTAACGCAGTCCTGCTGAGATGTTCATTCCTAACTTGGCCTGCAAGCCTAAATCTAAATCATCCTCTGAAACTTTTGAACTTTGCTGCAAACTTCACTTGTACTTCTGGGAAGTAATAAACATGGGTTGTGATTTATGGCATTGTGTGTTTTGCAGACTGGTGGTGAATGAATGAGGTGTATCTCCAGCTGCTGTTCACTGCTGACAGGCAGCTGTGAAGACTTCTTTCTTTGAAAAGGTCTTTTATCCCAAAGCATATTTACCAACCATCACCAGGCTTTTTTTGCTTCCCAGATGCATAAGAACACTAAGGCGAAGCACAGATTGGATGGAACTTGAGACGGAATCTGACCTGGCAGAAAACTTGGAGACAATTAAAGGTGGCCTTAGATAAGTTTTCTCAAGTATGACTAGAAGTCCAGGAGGAACTCTGATTTTGTGACACAGTCAGCAAGTGTAAGTTTATACTTTCAATAAAATGAGTCTCACATGCTCAGAGACTAGTATTTCTGCATTATTTGTAGCTTTTCAAAGGTCTTCTCTTTCACTTGTGTGGTCACAACCAACTCTCATGGAGAAGGCACCAGGGAAGTGAGATTCACTGCTGGCCCTATCAAGTTAGATCCAGCACTGTTTTCTTCTGATATGGTATTTCTACTTCTACTCTCTGCCATGCCCACACTTTGGCTGATGCTAAGTGTCTGTTACTGTTTGTAGTTTGCAGGATCCCTTGACTCTTGCTTTTCATGCTATTTTGGAACACTCTAAATATTGCTGGAGAACCTGGTTGTAATAATCCCTTATTTTTAGTTTTTGTTGCATTCTACTTCAATAAAATGAAAATAACTCTTATAACTAACAGTGCAATCTTGTTTTGTACTGCTCTGTGCCTTAATGGTTTACCAGAGGTTCTCAATGAGGCATTTCTGCCTAGTCCACATATCTCTTTTACTCTGACAACTGTGCCTGCCAGTGTACCACTGCAGTCCTCTGTCTTGCAAATAGACACTGCAGTTCTGCAGGAGGAGAGGGTTGCTTTGATAGAGCTTTGGCCCATGGAAGTGCCCCAAAACTGTCAGTCATCCAGCAGTACTTAAAAGGCAAGGCCACTGGTCAGAAACAATCACATAAATATGTCCATATTTCGTTCACAGCATTCCTCAATTAGTGAACTGCTTTGCTACTGATTTAAGACATTTTGGAAGACTGTTCCTATTAACATGTTTTATAAAGCTTCCAAAATACACCTTTCTTACAGAAAGCATATCTTTAGCAAGAATACCTACCTGATTGCCTGCATTGCCTACCTGAAAAACAGCAAATCCCTTTCCCTCCGCTGACACTGTAATTGTCATTTGTTGTGCAGGGGGAATCTGAAAGAAAGATGAGCAAACCAGTATTTCCAAAGTACTTTCAGTCAGCAGACTTTACAAAAGTATTCCTCACTTTTTACAGTACCTCCTTGGCCTGAAGCAGGAAACGGTTTCGAGTATTAATTGAGAATGTTTCTGGCATTTCCAAAGAAGGGGCTGTCACTGTTATATCCATTTCTGGTTTGCTTGCAGCAGTGAGAGCAGCAAATAGACTCAAGGCTTGTAGAGCCACCACTGTGTCCTGTTGAGAGAAACAAACCCTTCAGTATGGAAAAGAAGAAGGTGGCACAGCACACAGACCATGCCTTGGGGAGCTCATAGTCCCTGCATCGACCCATTTGTTGATTATGCTGGAGTCTTCATGCAGTCATCTCCACATCTCTGGATTCCCCTGGCAGGAAGGTCCCAGAACAGAAGAGAGACAGCAACACAAGACAAGTTGTTAGCCACTGTGGACATGGAAAATGAGGTGGGAGCCAGCTAAGGAAGTTTTCCTCTTGTGCAAGGTACCTGGAACACCAGACCAGCTAAAAAACACAACAGTCAGAATTACACACCACACCAACCATGGAGAAAGACAAAGAGGAAAGAAATGATACTGCTACTTCATAGATTTATTTAGTGACTATGCATCACACACTCAGTACTGCACAGGAGTTATTCAAGGCGCCTTGATAATTGATGCAAAAGCTACAGGTCTGAAAAGTTATTAATATTTGTCTTAACAAAAGGCTGAAATGAATTTTTATCAGACATTCAGCAACAATTTCAAAGGGTTTCAGCCCAATTTACACTCTGTACTTGATCCAAAGGTTTCGTGCAATTGTTTAGCCACTGCAGAATATACTTACATACACACAGTCATACATGCATCTAAAATTCTTTTTTTCATCTTTGTGTGTGATTCTAGCCTTAGCTCTCCGGGTTTTGAACACAAGAGCCAGTGTTCGAACATTTGGTCCAGCACAGTTTAGGGAATGAGAATTTTAACACCCACTGTTTTCTGGGAAGAAATACAGTAACCAAATAGATGTCTCTAACCTTCTCAGGGATTTTTGCTGTTCATGCAGTTCATTTTCCACCTACTTTTAAGCAGTCAGAGTGAAGAAACTGGCCTTTCAAGCTTGGCATACAGACACTTGATTTATTATTAGGCCACTTCTAGCAACAAAATTCTAACATAACAGGAATTCATTCACTGCAACATGGTCACTGTGCCATACCTTAAGGGGCCAGCATGTGCTGATTAGTCACTCTAACAGATAAAAAACCCACTCTCCATCCCATGCCACATCCTTGTCGGAGATGATCTGCTTAACTGATTTCTTAAAATCCAGAAAGATCAGCTGATTAGGAACTGCAAATTCCCAGTAAACTGTATCATGTATACAGATTATGGTGAATTACCACACCCTTACTTATAAAGCATCACACATGCAACTTAATACTTTCCTCCTGATTCTTCAACAATATATTAAGTTTCCTGTGTAATAAACTCATGGAAGGAAACACTCCAAACATTATTTTTTAAAGCAATCTTAGAAGTTAACTAAAAAACCATGGAGTCATTTCTACAAATTAAAAAAGGCATCTAGCAAGACACTGGAGTAACTTTGAAATCAAAACAGTTTAGACTGTGGAAGAACAAAAGGATTAAATTAATTTCTTCATTTTACCCTCAAGGGTAAATGATATGTTGCTAGATTTTCAAACTTTCAAGTAAAAGAGGTTTCTGGAGAATAGAGAAAAGCTTTGTTAACTCATTTAGTGCTTCAATCAACCTCTCTAAATAATAAGCAAGAATTAACACATTAGGAAAGCACTAATATCTCATGGGAACCCGGCTGGTTCTTAAATTGCATTTTACTCAGAACACTTTTCTCTCAGATTAATACTAACCAACATCTGAAAATAATGAAGGACAGCCTGTACACCTTGGTACCATGCAGCGTGATGAAATGTGACATTTTACTGTGACCAGCATTTGTAGTTAATTTAAAAGCTAGTTTAAACCAGGGCAATCCAAAGTACTATCTAATTTTTTTGGATGCCAGCACAGCTTACAAGATGTGGCTTCAATAACATGGAAACCTCCTGGAGATAGTGAAGATCTTCCAAATTTCATGGCCCATCAAAAATCTATGCAATAATAAGGACAAAGTACATTATTAAGTTAAGACCAACTGCCAACAGAGGGATTAGGTTAGGCTGTTTTTCTAAAACCTACTCCCTTTAGTTAAAGGCTAAGTTAATAGCCTTTCAGGAGTTTGAGGACCCGCACATGGTAAGAACATAAAGAGGTCTCTCTCCTTGGAAAGAAAGTAAGCATAGATATTCATCATACTTATTTAGAAAATCTGTTTAATTACTTTTCCATGGGCATCACTATTTCTCCTTAACTTGTTTTGTTATTAATACGTTATATAAAGAAGGTCTCCCTCTAAATCTCATTTTTTTTAGACTTGCCAAAAATACTAGAACTGGCAGTCCAGGAGTAAGATGCCAATAATGCAAGCTTGTATATAACCAAGGCTGTTACAGCAAAACAAAATTCAGCAATTACTATGTAAAAAATGGTCCTTTTTAATTTTTATTTTTAAATATACACTGCTTTTTTAGAAAGTATAGCAAAACCACTTAAGACAAGATATTACCTGAGTAGATGAAAATCCCCCAAGGTGATTTCTTTGATGACTTAACCATTTCATAATAGGGATCCCCTCAGCTATTCTGTCTTGATGAAAGTGAGAGAGCAGAGCGTATGCTGCAAGTTCAATATCAATGGACCGTGGCTGCCATGAGTCAGAAATTTCAGACGCAGGTGTTACCCAGAAACGAAATTCTCCTGTAAAAAGAACCAATAACAACCTCAGATCTACAGACTGAAGTCTTTGGATTTCTGGGAAAGTCTTAGGGGAGATCTCTTCATTAATGCTTACACATAGGCTCTAGCAAGGATCTTTGAAATTGTGTTAATGTTTAGGTGTGTGTTTCATAAAGGAATGACTTAAGTACGTCCTCAGCAATGTTTGAATCTAGACACAAAAAAAGCTGGAGTCCAAATAGTCACCCAGTTGATTTCAGTGAACTTTAAATTTATCCTTTCCTTGTCAGCCTGAAGTACTCACATAAAGGAGCCCTTGTGAAAAGACCACCTTGCTATTCCAGTGCTCCTTTCTCTCGGCACCTCAGGCACCACAGCTGCTCACTAGACTCATTCTTGAGCAAAGCCTTCCACAAAAAATGACTTCTTCTCTTCCCAGAAGTGATGGTCCAAAAGGCCTAACTCAGTAAACATAGAGGGACACTCAAGAGGTTCCGTTGCTAGGCTACAACATGAATTCCTTTGGATTTTTCAAGAGGACAGTTACTATTTTGAGCCAGAAACTTCCATTTCTTATACTCCATATGGTCTGTTCTTCCCCCAAATTAGGAAAAAGAATTCAGCTGTGCTGAACTTGAAAAAGGTTAAACATACTGAGATGACGGGTCCCCAGAGAAAGTGCAACAGACCTCTATATTGCTTTACAGAAAGTCCAATACTTCACCTCTTCATTCCAATACTCAATACCCCCCAATACCCTCCTGATCGCTCCACACTACATTGGAAGAGTTAACTTCATCCATCTATCTCTCTTTAACCACGCTGATCTTACAAGTGTGCATAATAAAACAGGAGAACTCACAAGTCGTGTTCTTCAAGAGCATCACAGTACTCCTATCAGGAACACTGAGACTGAAAGCACAAGCTTTGTTGTGAATTGCCATTCATTTATGCACACTTCTCATTAAGGCTGTCTTAGAACTTCTTAGCTAATTCTCTGTATCATACTCAGAACAGACATGAACTCTGAATATACAGCTGCAGATATATGACAAGCATTTTTAAATTTGACAAAAATCTGTCTGTACAACTGTGTAAGATACTTGTGCAGTACCTTGGCGTTCTGCTCTCTCGTTCAGCATGTTCAGTGCTTCCTTCGCTTTTGTACTTTTTGCCCAGGACAATGCATATGTCACAAGTGCCAAGGTGTAATTATCTGAAATGCCTTCTCCTAATTTATCTTCTAGAAAGTTTGTAGCAGTCTTGATGGCATAAGCATGCTGGAAATGAAGATAATATTGAAGAATGTACAGTAAATAAAATAAATCTTGGAATAGTAAAATGCAGAAGAAAAATTTGTACAGAACCAGAAAAATTATCACCAGAAAAATTATCACCAAAAAATAATGAGAAATCTCTTTCAGAGTCACAGACACGAACCTCAAAGGCAAGCCTTTTGATCTGGTACTGTCTTTGATGAACTTGAGTCATTTCAACTAAATCAACTGGAATGGCTTAACAACTTTAAGACTAGTTCCCCCCAATAAATTTCTTTGCAAGTTCTTGGACTAAAGTCATGACAGTATTCTTGCTAACAGACACTGCCTTTAGATTTTGCAAACATAAAATTGAAGACCTTAACACAACTTTGCATTGCTTTGGATAGGTAAGGGATGTTTAACAAAACAAAGTTCAATTTTGTCTCTGTTCAGTATCCCTCTATTTCTTTAAACTACCAAGTGTTTGCCAGGTACTATGAAAATTTATGAAGCATTCTTGTAACTATGAGTTACATTTATGAATTCCAGTACCTGTTTATCTGGGAACCCCAGGAGGGACGACATGATGTAAGCTGTGAGAGTAATTGCATTATTGGTGCCTCCCTGAAGATCACTGTGTAACACTTTCCCAGGCTCCTGGAACTCTCCATTTAATTTCTGATGACGGACAATCCATTTAGCTGTATCCATGAGTACATCCTCATCAATATCTATGAACGGACGAGCTTGAAGGAAACATCTCAATACAAAAGCTGATAACCTTGGGGAAAAGGTTAATCGAGTAAGTCAAAATTAGCCATGCATTACAGCTTCCTCTGTTTCAGATGATATAAGAATACTGCAAAGCATAAGGTGTTGTACACACGCCTCCCAAGCAGAGTAAAATGCATGCCTCACCCAGATAAGCAAGTAGACTAAACTTAATCTACCAAAAAATTAAGATATGTCCTTGTTCCTGGAGATCACCCCTTCTGCAGCTGCTATGCTTCTACAGAGTATAGATTCTAAGTCTGCCAGCACATGTATATCTTTATTCAAACGTTGCTCTCCTGCCTTCTGCTGCTGCACAGAAGTCACAGTTTACAAAGTAATGCAGTTACAAGCGTGATGTTAATTACCACCACTATCCCTGTAACTATATCCTTTAAACCACCTTTGTTGTTTTATTAGACTGACCCCCTTCTTTCCAAATGTGCATTCATGTAACTTGTCATTGCACTGTTTAAGTACTAGAGTTGCCAGTACTACAGTTGCCAGTAAATTATCTTCATCTTCCAACCCATCAATACTGAGTCAAAGGCACATCCTGATGATGTCAGTGAAAGATGCCCACTGACTCCAGAAGAAAGTCTCATTCAGTGGCACAGTAACTGAGATGGTTCTATGTAAAGACAGAAGCCTGTACTGAAATATGTGAGCACACCTAAACTGAACAAGGGTTAGCTGAAAAAAGTGCTGGAACCCCTCTCGTTATCTCTCCGGCTTCCATGACTCTGTATGCTTCCTAGAGTGAAACTCAGCACTGAAAAGACTTTCCAGATGCGTTTACAGTCTCAATAAAAGTGTGAGAGAGGCAAGTAGAACAAATTTTTACCACCAATAACTCCGTTCACCCGCTACAAAATGTCTCAGTCAGTCTTCAGCCCCCAGTACAGAGATAACTGAAAATCTGCTTGAAGCAGTGATGATCACATAGCCCTAAATGGTTTCAGTCAAGTGCAAGAATAACTAATTTAATTGTTATTCTTCATTCTTTTGAGGAAATCAACAGAAAAAACTTTCAGACTAAACTATTCCCTGGTTTAAATAATTCATCATTCTTTTTTTTTTTTTTTTCAAAATTAAAAAGCCTTGCCCTAATAATGGCTTTGACAATATGTTATCCAGCAAGAAAGACCTTAGAGTTGGCCTAAACACCTAATGAAAACCAGGCAGAAGGCTAATACAGCTGGAAACTTTTACCAGCTTCACAAAAACTTTTCAGATGCAGGGAAAATATCTGAAATACTAAAATTCCACAATGATTCTGGCAGAACTACTCACCATGTGCTCCCAGAGGGATCTTCATTTCCAAAGGCACTAAAAGAGCCATCATCCCTCTGGAAAAGCAGCTCTCTTTGGTAGCCTGAAGTGGAAAAGTAGAGACAGGTATTGAATACATTCCTCTCATGCGGGTTCCACCACAAACTGGAACTGAAACCGCTGATATGAAGCAAGGCACTTTCTAAGACTGAGAAGGGTAGAACTTATGCTTCTCTTTCTTAAAAAACCTCACAAATATACAGGAACACACAAAACCATGTAGAAGATGATGAGGAAGTGGGCAGCAATAACATAAAGGATCCATCTACAAAAGAAGAACCAGAAACTCCTACTGCTGCTCAACAGCCACCCAAACAGTGCAGAGATGTGCTCCCACACACCCAGGGGTTGCAGGACCCGAGCAGTGAGAGCAGAGCAGAGATGCAGCTACAGTTCAGTGCTTCATCACTTTGGGGATCTTGTGTACCTACAGAAATGCTCTATCTTTACAGCAGAAGGAAGGATAAGCAAAAATTGTTTTCCAACTGGAAGGGCAAGGCTACAAATGCTGCTGGAAAACCACGTCTCTTCTTCAGAAGGTGGCTTTTGCCAAATCAATAGGCTTGCTATCAGAAAAAGCAAGCTGGAAGAGGTTGTTCTGAAATGAGTGAAAAATGTCAAAAGACCCAAAGATCCTGAAATCCTGAGAAGAGCCATTTAAAATGTTATCCTAAGATTTTTCAATATCCAGAACAAGTGCAGCTTCCTCCTGGCTGCAGGACATCCAAAATAAAAGGGCCTCAAAGGCTCACTGTCTGCTCGCAACCACCAGGAGCATTCTTACTCGTGGATGACTTCAGCACAGAACCAGTGTTCATTAATGTTAGAAATGAAGAGCCTCTTATGACATGCTACTCACAGTAGTATCTGGTGTCTAAAGCCTTTCTTCCCTTTCATTTTGCCATTTGTGTATCCAGAACAGTAATGGCATCTATTTATAGCATTTCATAGCACATCTCTTCTTTCCCTCCACTTAGTCTTTTCCCTTGGTTTTACTATTTTAGCTATTATAATTGAGAAAGTATACCCATTAATCGAAGACCTGATAGATATAGACATAATACAAAATCAGGCAGAAAGAAAACTTCTAGGCAACCATCAGTAAGTCCTACACAAATGAATGAATTCACACAAACACCTCCAGTGAGGTCCATGCAGCTACAACGCTGTAAAATGTTCCTTGCTTTTACTGATAAAGGATGAATCACCCACTTCCATACTCTTCCATACTATCCTGACTACAGATACACAGTGAGTGAAACATACCCCTAATTAATGAGGAACAAATGGCCTGGTCCCTCAATCTAAGTGCCAGTGTAAGATGAATTCCTAGTCATGGTCTCTCTGTAATAGAAGAGTATGATATATAAAGCTGTGAATCTGAACTGCTACAGTGTACCTGGGTACCTTCCCATGCAACCCCAGTAGCAACAAATTCCGCTTTTGAGTCTTCTTTAGAAGAGTTTGCAATTGAAATCTTTGCTTTACTATAGCTTTATTACGTGGTTAGCATGACAGTGGCTAACTACATCACTAAAACTGGTGAATCTTTCAGATACAGCCATACCTGTCATCTCAGTTAACAATACTAAGTAAAGCACTCTTAAATGGAAGGGAAAAAAAAGGAGGAATGAGTGGCATTTCTCCCCAAGAAAAGCAAAAGTCATGGTCAAAGTGTAAGCCTCCAAATAATGTTCTATGAGGAGCACAAATACATGTATATATACAAATAGACTGCTTCCTCTTCAAAAGTATCTGACTGCAAAGCCTGAAAACAAGGTCTTCTGCTTCTCTGCAGAGCTGGCAATATACAGCAATAAGTGTTATAATCATCATCATCCTGCTGGTAGTGTAAAAGCACTAGACTACAACTTTCAGCCTGGGTAACAAAGACTGCCGAGCAGCCCTTACACAGGCACAAACTCATCTCAGAATGTAAGACTGGGAGGGATCAGAAAGATGAGCAGAACCAGAGGGAGAGAGATCACTCAGCTATTTCCTACATTCTGTTTGCTTTCGTCTCAGTGCCAACCCTGCTGCAGTCACGCAAAAGTCTCCCAGCATGAGCGTATCTAACACGGGAACGCCCGCAGAAATGCTGGAACAGGAGGCCTGGAGGCTGCGAACCACCGCACTCCCTCCAAGGGACACTCAATCACCCGTGAAAAATGATACTTCAAATGTCAACACATGAAAGTGGCAAGGCAAGGAAAAGAAGGATCCTATTATGAAGATGTCCACTACTATTCTCAGAAGGTTGGCTGGAACCCAAGAGATGTAGGAGGCTCGGTGAAAAGAGCTCGCGAAGAGGAAGAGGAATGTATCAGGATGGAAAGGACTTCAGAAAGATGTTATAGACTAAAGGATCTCACATTTTAAACAGCTTGGATGTTCTGCTCAAAATCTTTACCTCTTTAGGTCTAACAACAAAGCTTTCAGACAAATCAGATGTTTTTCATTTCAGAAAAAGTGATTTAAAGATGGCATTTGTCATTACTGCAATTAAGAAATGTGCTTAAAAGGCAACTTTTCTTTGGCTTTGCCTTTGTTCTAAGTAAATAAAACTGCTAAAAGAAAGATCATATAGCAGTTCCTGCTAGCTATATGATCCCTTCTTCTCACAAGCCTTTAGCCATAAATTAATTATATTTACTTCAGATTCTGAGGTTACTTTTTCAAGTACTTTGTGAATTATGACATGTGAAATAAAGTCTGTTTTAAATTAAACTTCATAACAATCCTTTCAAAAACTGAGCCTATAAAAATTACATCTTAAGTTAAAGATAAATTTCAACTTGAAGATTACACTTTAAAAAAATTAGTGCAACAACAGAAAACAATTATTAAAATAAAGCAAAAAAAAACATAATAGTTTTTAGATTGTGGTTCTTTTCTATCTTAAGGTTACAAATATTCCAGCATACTTACTGTTTAGGCACCTACGGTGTTAAAAACATGTACCTCAATTCAAAGCTTCAGAAAGAAGTTAACAACACAGTACATTTTGTATGTAAGTGACATTTAAAACTGTAATCTACATTTGCTTTGAAATAACTTAAATAAATCCACTATTGGAAAACTTTAGAAAATTATGGTACCAAAGCTCAGTCTTAAAAGAGTGACAGATTGCTTACAAACTTCCAGAGTAGCTGTTTACATAACACATCTCTTCCTCCCCACTGTACTTTTCAACTAAACCATGCAGTAGGAAGGGTTTAAAAAAAAAAAAAAAAAAAAAAATCATTTAACTGCTTTGACAGAAAATTGGAATCTTGATGAAAGGAAAATTTATTTTGAGCTGTGCCTTTTCCAAGGCAAATGTCAACAACTTAAAAAAATCAAACAAAAAAGACTTAGAGAGAGTAAACAAAACTTGAAAATGTCATCACGATGCCTTAGTAGGGTGTAGCTCACTCGGGCTGGTGTCAGTGCTCTCTGAGAACCAGGCTCCCAGCATGGAGACTGACGCGTGGCGAGTGTGGGACACCACACTTAGATACTGTCTGATCCAAAGCCACAGTGCAGCTGTGGTCTCCAAACTTTGTGATGTTCTGGAGTAACTCTCGATTCAAATACACAACAATTTCCAACTAAAATTTTCCAGCTTTTGATTTCTAGCCCAGAGTTCACTTCTGACCAAGTCTAAAATTTGTATGGGCAAAAACAGCCAGCCATGAGAGCTAATGCCACTCCTTGAGCTCTACAAGGACGTCATGTCAGGATGGTGTCATTGAAGACATGGGATGAATGTGGTTCACTCTGCTCACTGACTCACTTTAAACCTCTGTGCCTCAGGCAGAGATCAGAAATGTTTGCTCACATGTGGTTTTATCAAACGAGAAGTAGAAACCATCTAGGGTATCCATGTGAATTGCCTTCTAAGACGCATTTTTCATCTGATAAAAAGTAATTATACAACACCAGCATTTTTTTTCTGAGAAAACTTGTCCTTGTAAACAAAATAATTTGCTATCTAATTCTGTCAGCCCAGAATTAAGAGGACAAAAAAGGTAAAAAAGGGTTTTTTCCTACACTTCTCATCATACAAACTGAGCAATATTTCAAACACCAGATGCAGAGTCACAGGTATCTTTTCACTAGGAGCAGTTCTTAAAAGTCTAACATCTTTCTTTTATGCATACAGACCTTTTCTCAGAAACGATACAGCTTTTGATCTAATATCCTCTCTCAGCTGCCTGGTTTTAATCAAGTATTGCAAAACATAAACATTCGGAGCAAAATTGATCATATTCTGTTCACCACAGCCATATGGCATCTTAATCAATGATGACAAACC
This sequence comes from Oreocharis arfaki, assembly GCA_013398015.1. Classification (NCBI taxonomy): domain Eukaryota; kingdom Metazoa; phylum Chordata; class Aves; order Passeriformes; family Paramythiidae; genus Oreocharis; species Oreocharis arfaki. The sequence goes on from VZRR01002980.1 coordinate 914,021, forward strand.
ATTGATAGAAGGCCCAAGTAAATCACCTGAAAGATAAAATTTAAGCAAAATAAACTAAAGCTTAAATGCATACCTCACACATAAAAGGTGGTATACTCTTAACTGGGAGAAAATATGATATATTAGGAATGTTTCTACTAAAAATCACTAAGCAGGCAGAAAATACACTTCATCTACTGATTAACTTTATGCCCACTGACCCAGCTCCCTACAGACCTTCCCAAATGCAGAGCAATTTCATATAGTTACCATTAAAAAAACAAAAACACCACCACCCCAAAACTATCCAAACAAAACCCCACATAACCAAAATCTACTTAATCCAGGAAAATGTTTCAATAGTGGTGAGTATTTGAAACGTCATTAATTTCTTCTCTCTCCTACAGTTATCAAAGCCTAGGTGTCACAGTAAACAACAGTTAGTCAGGTTATAGGTTTCATTCTGCAGACAGCATAATTAGAACAGGATACCAGCAAACTTTGCAGGACCTTCCTGACTAAAATACAACTCTCTAACTCTGAAAATACTTTATGAACATCATGTTATCATAAATTAAACAAATTAAAGGAATTAAACACTCCATCCATAAGGTCTTCCCATGTTTAGCCTAAAGCATGATGGTAAATTACTGTGACATAATGAATCAACCTACTTATATTGCAATTAAATAACAATTAATGCCATAATTAATTCCCTAATGATAGAAACAGAGTAAGATAATTCTTACCAACAGCAGTGACCTGCACTCTCTCACTGTCACTTACAACATCAGAAGGAAAAGTGAATTCCAAAGTTTTTGACACTGATTGTCGTTTATTCCCAGTCAAATCCAAAAGGACTGTCTGAGAATATGTCTGTTCCAATCCTTCAGCCTATAAAGATAAAGACAGGGGTTCTGAGTATCCTTCTGCAGTTGATCCTGCCCTGAGCAGGAAGGTTGTACTACTCCCTTCCAACCTCAACCATTCTCTGATTCTATGACCTTAAGCATTTATTGTAGGATGAGATGTACAAATGTCTACCACTTTCCACTGAAATGGAGCCTAACGTAAATCATACTTAGACACCCAAAGCTAGGCAAGTCTTATCAGTGTCTGGTTTATCAGAAAGTCTGGAAGCTAAAATTCCAGGACCAGTAGCAAAATACAGAAATGTTCATGTAAAACAAGCTTTGAATGAAAGCCAGGTGTATGCCAAAATCGATTGCACTTATCCAAAACAGTTACCAGATCCGCTCTCCACAGGTTGCTAAATTAGCTGCAGCACCAGGGGTTCAGTGATACACAAATAGGTTTCACCTTGCTTTCAAGAAGCATTGGACAAACTATCTGTAGTTGAACAGATCTATGTGTTCATTTCTGGAAGAGGATCTGAAGAATTTTAAAGGACAAATTATTTTAACTGTTTTCTACTTAAAGCCACCTGACCCCAAACCAACCATACAGAGCAAGAGGCAGACAAGTACGTTGGTTTGCCTTTTTGCTGCACTATGTTGCCTGTTTTGGGGAACAATTTACTTCAGGAACAAGCCAAGCTGCAGACTGTTTACCTTTACTAAAACTTTCTGGATGACAGCATCAGAGGCAGCAGATGAGATTGCTGTCACTTTGATAGGAATCTCTCCCAGCTGTTTTGGCTTGATTGGGAATTGGACAGTCTTCCCATCTTCACTTGGTACCAATATAGACTGTTGATTTGCTGTGGCATTTATTTCATTGGATGTTAGAATAATTTCAAAAGCATCATTCATATCCAGGATCACAGTAACCTGTAAATACAATAATATTTGCAGTACAAAGTGTTAATTTTGAAAAGCTGCTTTCATAAGCTGCCACCTGTTTTGTGTATAGAGAAGTAGGTCTGCCCACTAAAGAAAACACTCCAGTTCTCACAACAAAAGTCATGGTCTCCACCAATGCTGAAAACCCCGCATTATCAAGCAACATTCAAAGATAAAAGATACTGTTCTTTACCTCAGCTTCTTCTTTCAAATAATTAAAGATGTTCACTTCCAAAATGAACTGCTCTCCTCTGATGACAGAGTATGGAAGGTTCAGGAAAATGAAAAAAGGCTGAAAAACTTCTATCTGCAAAACAAAATCAGTCATGAACCCCTACAATCAGAGACTAGAAAGAAAATTACTATACAACTTGTCTTCTGATCACTTTTAAATTCAATGACAGAGTATGTTTAGTTGTACTCTACAATGACAAAGCTCATTACTGCAGGGCTGAAACAGAAGGCAAAGATGCTTCTGGTCATTAACACCTTTAGAGACACTGATGAGAGCTGCTGACAGCTTTGACAGGGCAGTCCCAACACAGGCAATTGTATTAGGACTAAGAGTCTATCATCCGGCAAGTTTGGAAGCAGTGATCTGTCCTGAACTCTCATTAGGTATCTGTGAATTGCTTTGAGTACACATGTAATGAATGATTAAGACTCTGTCAGCTGACCTATTTTCATGTCAGTACAATAGTAACTAAATAACTAACTCTCCCAAATTCTGTAACGCAATGCCACCTTACAGTGCTTTTTAAAATTTAGTAAGATTAATCTTAAGTTCTTTAGTTATACTTCTAAAAATATGTCTTTTATTAATTAAAATAAAAACTGCAGAAATATACCAGCAAGCAGTTTCTTTTATCTGTGAACAGAGCGTTTTGGAAGAAATCTTGGCTCTGAGAAGTCAGTGTTAACATCTCATCAGGCTGAATGGGATCAAAATTTCACTGTTTATGAACATCTGTACAATAAGAATGGCTGAGACATGATATCCTTTATTATTGAAATGTCAACTAAAAATTATTTTAATTTGGTTTGCACTTAAAAAAATCTTCCAAGTGTTTTGAGTTTCAGAAACAAAAATCCCTCAGGTTTTCTTTTCTAGCTAGCAAATATTCCAATGCTTTCTTTAAAAAAAAAAGTTGTTTGCTAAAGCTTTCAGTGTCATAAAGCTCTTTAGATACTAATTAGAGAACTTCTGATGGAGACCTTTTTGTTTAGTTCATAGTAACGGCTTTCCCTATGTACATATTTTTATGTCTTTTTTGTTTTACTTTTATTTAAAACTGAAGTTTTACACTCAGGAATATGCCAGTACATCACAATAAAATACAACTGAGTAAAATTATTGACACTCTGTGTAAAAGTCAAAAAAAAAAAAAAAAAAAAAAGATGCAAAGCAGTACATGACCTAAAGCATGCAGATGTCATTTATTTATTTCCCCCATTACATTTTTCATGTCTTTCTTTTACTTGCCTCTCTGTATGGTACTGATTAACATGTTTCAGCCATATGGAACTCTAAGCACAACCTAAATGTCCCAGCAATGGTGAAGTACTGAACAGTGCATGGGGGTGATTATAGCTAAATTATTATCTCAACATCTGTTCTACTTGCAGCCTTCTCACATTTGAGGATGAGAGGCCAAGTGTGTATTTCCATACAGTTTTAATCAGAAAACTATTCCTCTTTCTGTCTCATCTCTGCCAAGCCAACCGAAAGAAACAAGAATCAAGATTCCAATCTCAAACAAGCCTTAGCCACAAAATCCAGATCGGGCTCCAAATTCTGCAGTGGGGTTCAGATCAGGATGTTCAAAGCACAAGCCCTGTGTCTGATATAGCAGCCAACTGTGAAATCTGGACCTAGATCTCAGTTTGGATCTCAAAAGTTGCCCCTCCCCAAGAATTTGAGGGCATGAGAACTTAAATGAATAAGCTGTCTACAAGCTATGCTTACACTAGTCCAGGAACCAAGATGGAAATCTACGGCCCACTACTACAGTCTCAACCTCTCTAAACTTAGGTATGTGAGTGGAGCTGTCTCTAAAAGGAACATAGTTTCTCTAGGATCTTTACATAACGAATGGAAGGATTATTCTATGTATATAAAATACTAGCTAAATGAGACTTCAAGAATTAATTCCTGTTTTAAACAGGCTAAACAACTCTCTTTAAGCAGCGGTTTCCTTGAATGAAGAGTGATCCTAGGACAACTGCACTTGTACACTGGGAATCTCAGGTTAGCGATCTAACCTGAGGAGTGCTGAATTTAGCTTAAATTGCTAAACTCCTCAAACACTTGGAATTACGAAAAGAGCCTCAGGACACAGGAATTTGGGAGCAAGAAGAATCTCATCCCACGGCTAGCTCTCAGTGTCCACTCTGCTCCTCAAGCTAAGCCTTCCAAAACTTAGCACCTATCACAGATCACATAATGGTTGTGTTGGGAGCTACCTCTGGATAATGTCTAGTCCGAACCCCACTGCAACCTGCCCCTAGAGCAGGTTGTACCTGTGTTTATTCCAGGACTGCTTTTGACAGATAAATTCAGTCTTAAATCAACTCTCCTGTTCTCCCTCCTGGGGTAAGTGTTAGCCATAAGCGTTAGCAGAGCAGCAGACAAATGCCTCTCACATCCCAGCCACCTCCTCCCTGCCAGTCTGTGCAAACCCGACTGCACACATTACCAACTCATGGAATGCTCTCTGGGCAGAGCCAAGAAAACATGGAACACTGCTCCAAAACAGTCATTCCCCCTTTCTACAAAGATTCTGAAATGGGCACATCCTAGAAGTACTCTAATGGAAAAAAAAAGCTCCAGCAGAAATAGGCATCCAAATATCTGTGTGGAGTCTTAGATATCTGTATGAGCAGGAAGGCAAGGCAGACACAGTATCATGTATGTCTTCAATGATGATGTTTTCTTTACAGTTTGAATACACACAACCTCTCAATGTCTTCATTAGTACAAGGAGATGCTGCTGTTAGAACTAAATCAGAGAGCCCAGCAACAACCTACAGTGTTGCCTTAAAGGAGAACTCTCTAGTGAGAGGGTACCTCCACTGGAGCAGTCGTCACTCCAAGCCCGCCGGTCTCAGAGATCACAAAAGCACTGGCTACCCAGGATGTGATGGTATCAGGTACAATGGCATCCATTGTGGTTTCTGTGTCAGATCTGATGGCAGAAGGGGAGAGCAGACTTTCAAAACCATCCATTTACAGACATCAGTAAGTGGACACGTATGTTTAAAATGCATGAAAAATTAAGTCCAAATTCCTGGAAAGAAAAGCTGCTCATTATCCATTTTTCTTTTTCTAACCATTTAGAAATGCTGTGATGGGATCAAAATTATTTTAAAAATTTAAATTATTTTAAATTACATGAATTGAAGGTAATTACACTGAATCACATTACACGTAGCCCACTTTCATAGGTCTTTTAAAACAATCCCAGATGATGGTTGCTTCCTGAACTTCCCAGCTGTAAAAGAATACAAGATCTGTGCTTAACAATGCAGGTCAGATTTCACCATCATTTGATAATTTGAACAATTCATTGAATTAGTTATTAGTTATTTGTTACCTACAAAACTGAGATGATATAATGACTGAAAACTTTTCAAAGTGAAGACTATATCAAGCATAAAGCAACCTGTATTTATGGAAGTATAAATATATTCCTTGGCATTCAGAGCATTACAGATAGCAATAGATTTCCCTTTCTGGGCTAATCACCATATTTTTATGTCCTGTAGAGAAAAAGGCTAGGTCTCCCTATCCATTATCTCCCCCATCTGTAAAAGCCAGAGTTTCTTTTGTCTCCAGGGTTTTTATCTAGCTGATATTGAAACTCCTAGGCCTTCAGTCAGGCCTAACCCTCTCTTGCCCAGTTAGTTGTACAACTCCTCATTTTTTCCATCTTCAATCCCACTTGTGGCCTCTAGGTGGCAGCAGAATATAAATAAAGCTATATTTTTAAGCTGTGCTCCTCAGCACCGGTGCAGAATGCTACTGCAAACTACAAAAAAAAACCCCAGCAAATGCAAATCGGTTTCCACTTGCTTCTGACTTATACCTCATTTCAGTGTCGATCCAAAGCCAAGTCTCTGGAAAATGGGTCCTCACATAGAGATTGCTGAAATCAGGAGGTCCATTTTTAGATACCGGCATATCATCACCGAAACCATCCTCTATAGGAATCATTCCACCATCTACAAAATAAAAAAAATACTGTCCTACCTGCAAATATCTATATTCAGAAAACTCAAATAAAGACAGTTAAGAAAAGTCAAATTAATATATTGTTTGGAGTCTAATCTACAGCCTTGTGACATATGATAAGACTACTTTGTGACATTAGGAACTTTTTTATTTTAAGAATAAAAAAAGTTTCACACAAATTTCTACATGGCCTCTGTGGAGCGCTTACGAAACTGGTGTAATTTGGCTACACACAACAAACCACTGCAACATATATCAGCCTGAGCTGCAAATAAAAACTCCACTCACCCTCAGGCTTTTAAGGGATAATGTCACTGCAGTAAAAAAGGAAAATTTCTAAAACACTGATGGTATGAATTTTGTATGTCTTGAACCTTTGAAATGGTAATGGTTTGCAAGGCTGGGTGCAACCTGTATGCGGCATAGTAAGAAGACATAATAGGGGCCCTATCCCATGGGCCTCCTTCCCAATTCAGTAAATTAGATTTGACTACAAATTACTTACAAAGAAAATGTTCCTTATCTTCCTCAAGAACTGCATCAGTTGATACCCAAAGGCTGCATTTCTGGATAAAATTTATACAGTATATCTCAATACAGGACATTCAGGACATCAACAGTGCTTATCTATTTTCTTTTTGTCTTCTTTCTTTTCAGGTAAATAAAGTCATAAAACAAGCATAGAACTAAAGCTAATAACATACAGGAACCTACGAAACTGAGATGATATAATGACTGAAAACTTTTCAAAGTGAAGACTATATCAAGCATAAAGCAACCTGTATTTATGGAAGTATAAATATATTCCTTGGCATTCAGAGTATTACATACTGACAAAATTCACAATTTGAAACTCATATAAGCCATGAAAATAGTACATTGTCTATAGCTGCAAAAGTTAGAAACTTCGCTTTTTTCTAGCAAGTGATGTACAAATCACTAAGCAGTAAAAAAACCAACAGCCTAGAATTATGAAAAAAAAAAAGTACCTGAAATACACCAAAAGAACCTCTGACCAGGGGGAAATAGTGCACTGTGCTGTATAAACTGAGCTCATGGAGGACCTAAGAAAAAAAAACCAAAAAACAAAATTATCCAAAGACTGAATGCCAACTCACAGTTTTAAGAACTTTCACTGTTGCTAATTCATAGAGCTGTACCACAACCTGTAGCTTGCTTAGCTCTTGTAGTGGTTTTATGATTAATGGAAGAGTGACCAAGACTGTACATAAGCCTAGAACAGAGCCTCAAGCCCATTGATATTTTATGGCACTTAGGCTATGTCCTTTGAGCACTTTAGGAATTATATAAATTGTAAGCACCTTCAAACTGTAGATGCAGTAGAGCTTCTGCAAGTAAAGGTAATTTAAAAATACGAATAAATTATTCTGCCCTCCCAAGAAAAAGCATTCTTTATTTCATATTATTAATTTTAAATAGCACAAAGCACAAATCCCTAGGAGTTTTTTTCTGACTTCTTTGTCTTTTCTGAAAGAAGAAACTGCCTAGTCTTAACAGTTTATCAAAAGAACAATGAAGTATTGACTGGAATTGGAAATGCTGTGTCTCATACCTTTTAACCCCTACAGTCTTTGCCACTCATGTTACTTGCAGAAGTAACAAATGTTTGCGTAATTACAGGCTAAAAATCATGCTCAAAGAACATTACTTGTTCAGCATATAATCTGTAACATTTCCACAAACATGCATCTTTCATACACACGACAATGAAAACCTTTTTTCCCATATACTTACAGATTCTTCTGTTATGTCACTACTTTCTCCCAGAAGCTTTACACTTTTATCAACAACTGAAAGTCCAATTACTGATCCTGGCTCTGTAGTACTGATTTTAAGGGAGACTTTCTCAGATGGCTTGGCCTTATCTTTGCTCCAAGAGATTTTAATCTAGAAAAAAGTGAAACACAGCACTGATTTAAATTCTACAGTGATATTTATAGCCATTAACAGTTCCCAGGAAGTGGTTTTTTTAGATTATTTGGCTATAATTAAGACCCTGGATTTGCTTTTCCTAGAACCTTTGGGATGCTGGGGACCTCTGAGAGTCTTTTTCCTAGGACTCTTGGAAACTTGGATAAATCATGAGGCAAATGGAGACATTTTTCATGCAGCAGGACAAACAGGCTCCCTATTGATGTCTGGTTATGAGTGTTAAAGTCTCCAGAGGAGAGAATTTGAACTCGTCCAGCCTTTGGATGATCTCACCTATAAAAAGTTATAGTGAGGCTTTTATTTGCACAAAGGACCAAGTCTCATCCTGGTAAACAAGCTGGAAAAATCAATTCATCGATGCAATGGGCATTTTCCCACTCTTCTTCAAACTTTTTTGAGTTAAAGTATGGATAGTCACATGAAACACAAACACTGGTCACAATGTGCCCACTGCCTGGCTAGAACAAAGTCCTTATAAACACTTACAATTCTACCCTTAGAGCCCTTGTCACTATATTGGCCAGAGTAATCTTTGGCTCAGTAATCGACCAAACTATTGAAAACATGAGGAGATGCTGTGCATCTGTTTATGTGGGAAACACAGCACCAGTAGAAACAACTTGCAAATATGCAAAAACAGGACCCTCACTGCACTGGTATTATCAAAAGTCTTTCCAAAGACTTGCACAAACCTCAGATTAGATCCTTAATGAAAAAGTTCATACATTTACAATCCTATGATCTAAAATACTGTTTACCACACAAAAAAACCCTGTTTACTGTTTACCCAGACAAAAACATGGTCTGAGACACAAGTTCAATACAATTACCTTGTCATCCAAAGCAGGCTGGATGGGGACAGTGAGAGCATCATTTACAACAACTCCAAGCTCATCTACGTAGAATACAAGTATAGCTATCAAAGGAGCCCAGGAATTTTCTGCTGTTAAAGTGAACGTTTCTGTATCCTTTGTGCCAAAAGCCACAATTTGCTCCTTAGATAATACCTGAAAGGACAAAAAACGTAACACTCTCTAATTGTTGGTATCCTCAGTATGTCATAAGCTCAACAATTCATTCTACTAGTAGCTGCTGAAGAAGAGACACATAGCTGTGATTCTTTTTCTTTTTTACTAAGTGGTAGACCAGTTCTGTGAAAATGGGAATGGTAGGTAACATAATATTTAACTAATAGAATTTTTTTTCTGTGTTTTAATTCCTGTATCACTATGGACAAGTAAAGAACTCCAACAAGTGTACACATATGCTATGAGAACATAAAAATACAACAGTAACAGGGTTGGCTCATGTGAGTCATCTGTAACAGCATTTGAGTTTGGCTCAGGCATATAGTTTTAAAAGCAAACCTCCAAAACACCCAACTTAGAACACTTCAGTTTGCCTCATGGAGAGCGTGAACTGGGGTCTAGTAATGTGCTCCAGCTAAAAGCAGGCATTCATTTTAACAGATCAGATTAGAGCTAGTCTGAAGCTACCTCAAAATACCTGGATTTCAGGTCCACAGCATCACTTTTTCACTCTAAATTTGTTCCTACCGGATCATAGACTTACTAATGAAGACAGAGAGATGAAAGGCAGTTCCTTGCCTTTGGCTGCATGGACCTGATTTATATTAAACCTTCTAGAGAGTGTTTCTATTTTAGAAAATACATATGAATGCCCAAATTTTATATATATTTTTATATAGGTTTTCCTAATTCAGTTTACTGTTAAAGTCTGTGAAAGAAAACCATTCTAGCTATCATGGTCACTAAGACACAGACTGTGAACAAGACAGGCATGTGTTAAAGACAGGATGGGAAACTTATGATGGTATATATAATAAATCTTTCAATTCAGATCCTGCAAGATACAGTAGAGCAGCTGAGCAATTAAACAAGCCACTACCCAAGACATTTATTTTAAAATGCTTCCTATGAATTTCCCTTGTTAACAATGCCACTCTGTCCACTCAACCATCTGCTGCCTCAGCAGGCAGCTCTTCTCACCCTGTACCCAGAGGATGAGCCTGACAGCCCTAAATCTGGATACAGGCTCCACCAGACCCCTGCTTCCCTTTCCCCTTGCATCTGCAGGATCTGCTGACAAAGACACAGTTTAGGCTGCTCCTGGGACATCCTAGTCCCTTCTCCCACTGCAGGTGCTCTGCACAGTCAGAAACAGTATTGCTCTCACAGTTGTGCCTGTCTCACATCTGCAAGCAGAGATAACCCAACACACAGCTCAGAGAAGCACTTTTTCCAGAAGCACCTCTTCACAGCGCCTTTTTCTCCTAGGTAGAAAAATAGAGCTCTCCTTCATAAAGGACCATCCTAGTGCAAAGGAAGTTTTTGAGCCTCCTCTTCCACAAAGCACGATTAAAAAATGATGAATCTCTCTAATGTTTAATGACATTTCACTCACTGGAATATTTCTCGAGTTGGTAAAAGTCATTTTGGATTGTCCCCATATGTAAAGCCAGTAACTTACCAGATAGTGGTACTCTCTCACTGGCTTGTTGCTTGCAATGCTCAGCTCAAAAGGCTTCCCAGCCTAGGAAAAGCATTTGATTCATATGGATGAGTATGGAAAAACAATGAGTAACTCTGTTTTAATTGTGGCAAGTTTGTCTCAGACTGTACCTTTATATCCTGGCTCTTGGTTTTAACCTGGAGATAAGTCTGACTAGGGGAGCTGAACACATCATAAACACCTATGTCAGTCTTGCTGCTGAGGAACTCTGCCTGCGAGACAGTGCAAAAAAACTCTCTTAACAAAACAGCAAACTCTGTGATGTTCATATATGTGGTACTGTCTACAAGAGCATGGTACTCTTGGTAAAAGACCACTTTATGCTTGCTTTGGGTATCTGGGGTTTCTTTCCTTTGATATCTTGGTGCAATTATTAGACCCCATTTGACAGGATCTATCACCTTCTTTCCAGCTGCAACAGGAATATGAAGTAACAAAAATAACAATAGGTGACATGTCAGCTGTTGCAAATATCAGGACAGCATATCACTGATCCCAGCCCACGCAATTTAGTGTGTCAACACTCCAAAGCAATGTGTTATAAAGCAGTACCTGAACTCTCAGAGTTTTTGTATCAGACAGGATTGGAAACTCAACATCAATTAATCCATTTTCTGGGACTGTGTAGTTCAGGACACGGACTGTCAGATTTCTCTCCTCCGTTGCCTCATTTTCCAGGTGAGAAAGTGAAGAGTGATGGAAAAGCAGGTCTGACTGCTGAGCAGTGATTGTTACAAGATTCTGTCTCTCTTTAGCTGTCAGCTGGCTGCTATCAGAACGTGACACCTTTAGCTAAACAAAAAGAAAACACTTATCAAACCCATCAAACAGGGTAAAGCTAAAATGCACAACACATAGCATGTAACAGTATATCTGCACTCATATCATATCAAGAAAAATAAGGCATCCTCAGATTTCTCACACATCAATAGCTTTATTTTTGTTCCCTATAAGCACTGCAAGTAGGCAAGTCAGGCAAGACCAAAATTATTCATAACTGCAGGGAATTGAAAAAGAGTGAAAGCAAAGTAGATGGAACTGAAAGGAGACATGTTGAATTTCAGCTCTCCCAATTACTCTCGTAGTTGAAAATTTGTGTCTCAGGTAAATTATACATATCCCACCTACAGTCTGAATACTTAATTCTATCACTTGCATTTCACTACCACAAGAAAGGGCAACCTAACGTTTACATCATGTGGGAAAATGAGTCAGATGAGCAGAGATGGTGCTGAGTCAGATGTGTTCATGAATTCATCAAATGAGTTGAAGACTGAAACCAGGCCCAAAACTGACAGTGTGCAATTTCTTCACCCCATCATACACCAATCAGCACTGCAACTCACCACCTTAATGCCCACATTCAAGCAGATTTTCATCCAGTAAAACCATTCTTATTCTGCAGTATACACTACCAAAAAATCAACTTTTGTATTTAAAAGCACTGATGTTTCCCTTTTCAGTCCATAGATGTCACTGCACTACCTCTCCTCCTCAGCCATTATTTTCCTATTCTCTCTCTGAAGACAATATGCAGATCTCCACCTGTTAGTAACAGCAGCAGCTGTTCATTCACACTTCTTTGGAAGCATAACTGATACATTCCTGTCTGCCAGCTCCAAGAATTGCCAGATGCCTCAGCTATCTCTCACTCAGACCCATCTTTGGAAGAGGAGAAAAAAACAGGTGGATTCAAACTGGGATGCTGTCAAGGAAAATGAAAAGCACAAAACCCAAAAGCCCAAATGATCAGGCTAGCATAAAGCTGTATTTTAAGCCAATCTACTCTGGAAGAGTATATTCAGCCTAAATCACTGCTATTTAGGTCTCATTTCTATACAGTAAAAGCTCAAGAATTGTAAAACTGATTCCCCTTTTCAAGCAAAATGCAGCTACAATCAGCAACCTCTGCAAAATGTAGAAATACCGAATGCAGATGAGGGACAGAATGAAGAACATTAAATACTTCTATGAGTGGACTGCAGCTGGCATGAAAAGGACAGGACAGAAGGCAGAAACAAGACTTTCACTTGAGAGCCATGTGGTTTGATGAGTTTTAACTGAATTACGTAAAAGCTGCTCAAATAGATAAAGGCACTATATAAAGTATGTATTTGTGTGTGTGTGAGTGTATACACACAGTTAGATATACAAATATTATAAAAAGGTTTGGAACTCAGTAACTAATCTGTTGTTTCAAAGCACAGTCACCTAATGGAAAAGAACCAGCTAGGGAAGATTTCCATAAGAACGCTGACAAACAATACTCACATATATCCTGCCAAGACTACAGCACTCCCTGCCATTTTAACCCTTTCTAGAGCAAATGCCTCCAAGTTTACTATTTGCTGTTACATATTGTGAAAAAAAGAAGGAATTTGAAAACCAATTTGTAAATTACGTTTAAAAATCCAAGGCAAACTTTGCTATCTAAGCACAGAGGAGAAGTCACATTTGCTTATCCACAGATGATAATCAAACAAAAGAACTTACAGTAGCTATGAAGTTCAGAGAAGGCTTTATAACTCTAGAGTAGTCCAGAAATTCAATAAAATAGTCACTTTGCTTTGGAAATATGATGGTACTTGAATTTTGGGAGATTCCTGTAGAATAATTTAATGTGTTTAGACAACATGCATTTAACACATATATTATTTTAGCAGCAATACAATTTACTCCCCATGAATTTAAAATAATTCTATCCTATATTTACTCATTTCCACTCCTGTCATTCCTCATCCTTCTAGCTGAACATCAGTACAAAGGTGGTATATGTACTGGCACTGCCTGCTACAACTATAAGACCATGTCAGAATGACACAAGGAAGGAACAGATCAAATCCCAAATCAGCCAGCTTCACCTTGCCAGGGTTTCTACAGAAAGGCTGTAATGAAACCTAGTTTCTGGGACAGGCAGAAATTGTACACATGATCTTTTTTCTAATGTGCAAGGTACAGTGGAAGATGAACCCACAAAAACCGCTCAGTTTGCACATCAGTCCATCTAGAAGAGGCTAGACTGTGCACAGCATAGGACCAGGGAACTCTTTCTACTTATGTGGCTTACAAATACACAAGTCAGGCAAGTTCATGATTAAACTTAAATTTGTAAAATTCAGGCTAATACTAGCAATTCTTTATGCCTGCTCTTCTCATCAGAAAGGATCAGTTACTGACTTTAAGCTCTCATCAGAACATATTTCTTGGCTATTTAATAAATCATTTAGCACAGAACTCAATTCAACCGAGTTAACAGCTGGTTAAACTATTTCATTTCTAGGCAAGCAACATTCAGATAATATATTTGCACGTAGATGGTTTGTGCTGACACCAGTACATGATACTTTTCTAGTGCTCCAAGCTCTCCCACGCAGCAGTAAGGCCTTCCAGCCCCGCCTACTCCGGATTTCTCTCAGCAGACCTCACACAGCCACGTACCTGTGAGCGACTCAGTCACCACCGCGATCATTTCTATCGGCTCGATGTAATCGCTGTCACCGTGGTGCCACGATTGCTCAGCATTCAGGTTTTGCAACATAAGCTTGTTACAAGTCACGTTCACAGATCCATTTATCTGCAATGTAGGAAAAAATAACTGTTGAGCCTGAAAAGCTGAGGGCATCTTTCTGTCTACAGCAGCTTACTTCTGGTTAAATCCTGTAGCTCTCTCCATATACAAGTTCTGGAGTGTCAACACCCCAGAAAATTATGAACACTGACCCTTCATTTTTTTGCTGTCAGCAACCATTTTTATTAAATCCAGTAGAAGTTCACTGCTTTTTTAGAGGCAACAATGTTTTATGGAAAAAGTTACTTTTTTTTTTCCTAATTTCTAGAATTATCCACTTCTACATGGCTAGCACAGTGGTACCTAAGCTTCAGAGAAAAATACAATGAACAAGTTCCTGCCTGAGAAGAGGGGTATACCCTATTCAACATCTGAGCTCAGAGTTTCTGTACACTAAGTGCTGCTGAAGGCACTGAAGTCAGACAGCGGTTGAAGTCAGCAAAGAAAGAATTAAAGTCACCTCATGTAGCAAAACTTTAACCTTTTTTAAACACAGTCCACATCTCAAAAGTAAAACCTCTGATTTTGTAAAAAGAATGCAATTAATCTATCACCTCTTTTGAGTGTTCACATTGAAACTTTATGTCGTTTTAAATTTCATGCTTCAGGTTACAATTACTGCAGTAGCTCAAATGTAATTGCTGGCAATTATTAGGCAAAATGCTTTGGTTTCTACCATGCTAGAGCTCCACCCAGAAAATTGCAGTGTTCTCCTCTGGCCTTGTGACACAGAGCTCAGTGTGCAGGGGCAGACATAAGGCCAGGGAGCGCTCCTTAGTACGGATCCTCCAGCACCTATGTGGCTCCTGGAAAATTTTTTTACTTGGGTCAACTTGTACTCTCCAAAATAACTTCCAGGCACAGGCAAAGGGAGCACAGGTGCAAAGTATCATTCCCAACAAGCAGCCTGAATGTAGATGCTTTAGGCTGGAAATTAAAGAGAGTTTAACACTCTCCCCCATGCAAGTCACTCCACAGACTATGCCAGCTGAACTCCGCATCATGAATGGTCCCAGGTGTCATTTAACCCACAACAGGACACACACTTCAACAAACTGCTAAGAGACGACTCACCTCCATTGTTGTTGTTATATTTCTCTTGTTTGTCCAGTATGAGACAGAAAGGCAAGTGATTGTTACAATTCCTTTCACTGGCTTTCCATACGTGTACCTGAAACACACCAGGCAAAGTCAAACAACATTGCACCACCCTCCAGGGCTTGGGCTCCTGAAGAGCTCTCAAGGCAAAAGATCCTACTAAAATATTATTCTCTGGCCTCAAACATGGCTAGAACACATTTCTCCTCTGAAACATGAAGACTGCAATACTGAGACCAGTTTATCAGCACTACAGATGGAAGCCCAAAACCTGGAGAAGATACACAGTGCTGCTCTGTCCTGCACACAAGCTGCACAAACCTATCAAAATTATTATGGGCTGTACAATGTACAAAAGTTAACTATACTAAGCTAAAAGCTGGAAGTAAGTTATTGAATAGAACACTGATGTAGCATCATAATTAATATGCAGTCGAGTTAAAATGGGATGTTGGAAGTGTAAGTATTCTGTTTACCAAATACTGCTAACACAAGATATCTCCAGATATTTGGCAATAATTATTACTAATTATTTAGTAATCACATTCTCAAGAAATCATTGCAAACAATGTCCAGCTGGGGCAAATCTGAAAACTGTAACATACTCCCTTCTTAGGATGACAGGAGCAACCGGCAGTCACTGAGCAGCAATGAAATAAAAATTTTGTATAAATGTTTCCAAGTCATACTTAAGAAAAACCATAACATTATCAGATTGAGACAGAGAAGTGAGGGCAGGGAGGAACAACATGGGGACAGACAGGACACCTAAAATCATTCTAGTCCTCAGTAGTAATACATGCAAGTGTGATAACTTTAAAGTACTTTAAATCATTATGCAACCACTTTAGTAATATCAAAGCTGTAAAGCAGACGGAAAGAAAAATCAAACAGCATAGTTACAGCAATAACTCTGATAACACTGTCTTGTATTCGAGCTTTGTCTTTCTAATCAGGCCAAATTACAGCCATAAGGTGCCATTAACCTTGAAATGATACTGCCATTGGGCAGCATCGCTGTACTTAACTTAATCTAATAATACTCCAGAGAAGAAAAAGGGTTTTATGACACCTACAAGTGTAATGGGAATATAAACTCTTTGTATAAACAAGCACTATGTCTATAAAAACAGACACCAGGACTGAAGTAATTCTCTATAAATAATTACAATGTATCAGAAAAACTTTGTCACTGCTGGGATTCAATCTCAGGTGATTCACTGGTGTCTAAGTATGAATTTACTGCAGCAGAGAAGTACGCTTACAAATACCTTAAGAGTATACCAAATGAAAGAGTCAAGTATCCTGTGGAAGACCAAAACAACTTAAGAAACCAAATATTACCTGGCATATAATGGATTCCAAAAGCAAAGCACAATGGGGGAAAAAAAGGCAAGGAAAACATTGTTTTAAAATTCCCCCTTACGAGATTTACAGAATCATAGAATGGTTTGAGATGGAAGGGATCTTAAAGGTCCTTGCCATGGACAGGGATGCCACACACTAGATCAGGTTGCTCAGGGCCCCATCCAACCAAGCCTTGATAGTTTATAAGATCAGGTTCCATGGATTCTACAGAACGAAGTGTTTTCCAGAAGTCCAAAAATTTGATTTAAATAGCTTGCTACACAATCATTTCTGCATTTCACTTATAAATGCAGTGCTTCTTCAGAAGGTATGGATTTTAAGGCATTAGATAACCCACAAAAGACCCTTTATTTTGGTCTTCTTGGATGGATATATCAGGTACCTTTATCTGGCTCTCATCTTCAAAAGCAAAATTAATTTCTCTTTGAGATTAATGCATGGTAAATTTTTGTCTAGATATTCGCTCAGCTGAAAAATAAAATATAGTTTACACAAGGGTCTACACTGAAGTCTCTTCTGAATTTCTCAAGAGCTTCTAATTCTTTACCAATTTACAGGTATAGGTATTTTGATAGGATACCCATACTTGAAATCCACGATGTTGATTTATTAGAACAAGAAGGATGTCCATAGAAGTTTGCCTAACTTTCCAAGCAGTCCAATAAAATATAGTTACTCTACCTACAGACCTGACTGTGGTAAATTGGAGAGTACCATAAAAGAACCGTAAGAACAAAGAAAAATCATCAAAATACATATTACAAGCAAGAAACTTACGAAATTTTCAAATAGGGTAGCTGAAAGTGTATAGCTATAGTCTAGAAGCATGTTTACTGGACCAAAAGAACTTACCAGAAATCTGAAGACCTAGTAAACCTTGTTACAACAAAATCCAGTTGGATTTTGTTGAATACTAACCAACTAATTTTGAATAGATGGGGCTTTATTAGCATTCTAAATTTAAGTTTTACTTTGACACTTAGAGACCCGCAGTAAGTTTCTTAAGAGTGAAGGTGACAACAGCATCAGTGATTTACTTACTTTGCAGAGACAACACCAGTTACATCTTTATCTCTCAAAGAGTAGTATAAGGGTGTTGTTATCATGACATCAAATTTTGGTAAAACTAAAAACAAAAATTACAAAAAGCATTAAATTCACAGAAGAATTTTTGGTTTTTAAGTAACAAGGGTAGCACATGTAATTTGATAAAGACTACTAGCTTCCTAAGTTTCCTAATATAAGGTAAGATGTATTTTTAACCCAAGCCCCAGACTATGACTTTCTGCTGAAAGGAGAAGAAAGCATCATAAAAGCAGCCTGCACATAAGCTTGTAAGTCTGAAATACAAAACACTTAAGCTTATTCAGCCTTTACAGAATCATCAGCAAGCTTCACAACCACATACTATACAGATATTCTGGGATATTTAAAACTACCAAAGATAAATAGGGAAGCTGATAAGATGGTACTTTTGCTCAGCCTCAGAGAAGCCAAAGATTTGGAAATTAAACTTTCAGTGAGTATTTAAAATGTTCATGCCAGCCAAGGGAAGCTAGTATAAATTAATGGAAGGTCACTACTGATTTTGATCACTACTAAATGCCCTTCAATAACACTTACCATATTCCATCACTTTAAATCTTTGATAATGAACTTGACCCTATCGAAAAAAATACATATGAGAAAATATATACAATTGTGGTTAGATTATCAAGTTTAACATACCTTCTTGGCCAAATCCCACCCATATTCAAGTTAAATCACAATTTCTCACATGGTGTGATTTTAAAACATGTCTCAATCACTATCGGCTCCTGTAGGGATCAGTAGTATATCTTTGCAAAACAGAAGGACACAGAAGTTCATGTGAAGCAGACTGTAAATGTATATTATTAACATTGTGCAGCTTCCAATCTGCAGACATCTATATATGCCTGGTTTCTGTATTAAAAAAATGGAATACCTGAGCATAAATCTACCTAACATAAGTACTCACAGTCGTCATGATAAACTGTGACGTGACAGTATCTTTGCTAGCACATCTTAAATTAACTTCTACAAACAAGAAGCTCCTTCAGTGTCTATGTAGTGGACCAGACTATTTCAAAAGCATGTATAAACTTATGATTCTACATTTACTCAAAAGGCAGCTGCAGTTTTGTTACAGTCTACAGTCATACTCACTTCAGCAAAGATACTCTTGTGTTACATCTTCTTATCTCAGCTATTTGTTACTTAAAATCAAGGAAAGAAATAAAAAAACTACATAATGTGCTATTACCTGTGTTCTCTTCTATTCTCCTATTTTCCTAATTTCTTTCACTTATTTCCTGATTTTCTTCGGAAGAGAAAAGAAGAATGAATACAGATAACCAATTGTCAGGTTACATCAAGCTGTTTTGGAGTGACTGTTTGTGGCAAGAGAGGATGAACTGACAACTCCTGAGGTAAAAACCCTAGGATCAAGACCTAAGCTAGAAACAATTATCAACTTTTGTTACCTGATCAACAACTTTGCAAGTTAAGCATCTCAGATCAAGCCCTCTATACATATGTATTTACACATTTCCTACCAAAATACTCCTATCAAAGTAAAAATCAGACTGCTGCCAATTTCATGTTTAAGTCACTGATCACTCAAATAACTGTAAATAATATTTACATTCCTACGTTTGAAAATACACATGCAGAATCAGCTATTTTCTCAACATTTGTGCAAATCATAATACATGCAACACAAAATGCTACAGCACTGACATGCATAAATCAGCCCACAGTCAGATTACTATCAGGTAGTCTCAGGAACACATATCTTAGGGAAATGACCTGTAGTGAATTAATCTCATATCTTGTTCTCTGTACAGCCTTTATTTCCAATATTAAGTATATATGTGACCCTTGCCATAAGGCAAATCCTGAACAAAATGTTACCCCAGATAGCATGGTGGAGAATCATCCCCCTTGAAAATAAAATTTTGTTTCACATTATCTTAGAAGTAAAAGAAAAAAAAGAAAGTACAATTAAAAACTAAGAACTGTAAGTAGTAGAAAACAGAGATTACAGTGAGACTAGTCCTCCTGGCTGCATCTTCTCTAAAATGACAAGCTTTGTGACAGAAATCAAGCTGTGCTTCATAGCTCAGGGAAAGGCAAAGACCCTACTTGGTCATCTTGATGATGTGAATACCAAGCCAGATTTTCCACTGACACATTTTTTAGCCAAGCTGGTCTGAAATAGGACAAGGAACAGCACTTCAACCACTCTATCATTTTAGTTCATCAGGGCAAGGCTGTCTCTCTGGCAGATATTGTTCAAATATATTTAAGTGGAAGTTGTTAAACCAGTTTCCAGGAATAGTGGCTTTTGAGACAAGCAGTCAGTTAGTTATATATGCACAACCCAGAAGAGATTTTTAGGGTTTTCTTTGAGATAGGAAAACAACACCATGCCTATTCCATTTTTTCCAGAGTTGCTTTATTCTAGTAGAGGTTTTGTCTTCCATGCCTTCTCCTGCTTCTTAAGTACACTCACCCTTCTAGACTAACAACATTCTGCTCTAAATCAGCATTTCTTAAACTGCAGAACACCTATTGCGTTCTGTACCCATCTCCCAGAGCAAGAAAAAAGTGCCAAAAAGAGATCCATATAAGTGTTCTGGGATGATGAGGATCAGCCCTTCTGCAGGGCAGCCTTAGATACTGTGGGTCCTGACATCCAAGAATCCCTAACAATTACAGCCTAGATTCTGCTCTGCTGTGATGAACCGACCTGTTTTGACTCATTGGGTCTGATCCAAGAAAAGTGAGGGCACAGGACCTGTTCCCCACAGATTTTTTTTTTCTTCTTTGGCAACTGAAAGTCCCTGGAATAAATCTGGTCTGGGTCCATTTTCTTACTTGTTTCTGACATTGACATGCATCGATGTTAGAGCACGGGAAAGACTCTGGGTGTGGTCCAGGGCTTTGCCCTGGAAAAGCTCAGTGCTGGCACCAGCTGCATTCCTGGGGCTACCTCATTGTCTCACAGGCCCTGTCAGGAGCACTCTTCTGCCTTGGCTTTGCAGCTAAATAAAACAGATTTTTGTCTAGACAGAACTAACAGAAGCACTTCATGATCACTTCCATGCTTTGTTTTCACATGCAGGAAACAAACTCCAAAATGAAATTCTGTTCAAATTCAACAGCACAGTCTCCAGAAACTAGTTAGAGTCCCACCAGTATCACCACTATTTACACTAGCAGATCCTGACTGAACATCTGTGCACATTTGCTAACTACTGAATACCCAGGCAGTGCCAAAGGTTTTATGTTCAGTCTGATTTTGAAGAAGTGTGACAACTTTCTTAAGCAATTATATATGAAAGATTAAACTAAACGCATCAAATGTGAAATCCATAACTAACCTAGCAGTAAAACATGACAGAATTCACTGTGGATACACTGCAACATATATTAAACCTCAAAAGCTAAAAAATTCAACAAGTAAAGTATATAATCATTCCCAGTTGATTCTGAAAGTTGCTTTATAGCTGAAGCTTAAAAAAAAATTAATACTCTTAAAAATATTTTAGAAAGCCCTTGTTGCACCTGAAACATTACTACTTTTCAATATTTGATCATAGATTTATACATAACAACTTCCATAAATCAGATTACAAAATGCCATTTAACTAGGAACAATTTCTGGTTGGAGGTGCATGCAACTAAAGCTCAGAAACTAGAAGCCTTAAAGCAACAGGAAATGTAAGATATTCAACTAAAATACATGGTAGAGACTTGGAAACCAGACTGCAATTACTCTGTCTTGAGTTTTCCTGGAACAGCTGTACTAACACCTGAACTTTTATTAAAAAATACTACAGGATGTTAAACAGCAGCAAGCAGCCAAAACCTGATTTAAAACAGGATTCAGAGGCAGCACTTCCAAAAATCAAAACTTAGTACACTTGGAAACTGATCTGTAATCAAGAGAAGGGAAATGTTATTTAATCACTTAACAACTCTTTAAAGACAAGAGGGAAATCTGAGAAAGAAAGGCTGGCTACTTAACGAGAAAGTTCAGGTCATGGCATCAAGATAGCTAAGTCATGCAGAGATCAGTCTGGGTTTGCCATTTGAAGATGTTTCTAAAGCCTGAACAGATCCATAAGCTACGCTGGATGCCATGCAGAGCCAGAGTGGGCAGTACTAGTTAAGGATAGGTAGACATACCTACAAAAAATCCCGGTCATATACTAAGTCTTCCTTAGCAGTAAATCAAAGTTCTCAGTGACCTCTGTTACCAGGAAGAGATTGGTGAATCTATGCAACTTTATATATGACACAATAAAACCTGTATCTCCCTTGAACAGCAGAACTGCTGCAGAAGAGAGGAATATCCAGGTAATAGCTAGGAGTATCCACCAGGAGTGATCTAGTCACTCACTAGCTCTCACTGAACACCAACTGAACCTCCACTGTATCACCAACACAGAGACACTTACACACCCTAATGTTCAAACTGAAACCCATCTCATATGATCTTGTATTTCATGGAATAAACTCCCTTGCGGCCAAGAGAATGAAGCAGAGCTTCCCATCAGAAAAGTTCTTTTAATTTCTTCTGCAAGGTGTCTTGCGGGTTTCATTAATCCAAAGGTTGGCACACTATCAGAAAAATAAGTCTGTGAGACAATACACCAAGCAGACCTAATGTAATAGTGTGAACATTGCAATAGTCATTTAATGTATCTTGCATATGATACCCCTATCCAATGAAGATGTTGTGTACGCACATGGTGTAGAAATAATGCATAGTGCTTTGCCATTATCTTCAACATGGAATTTGAAAATTAAAGCGGAGCCGGTGTAAACAAAAAAGGGCCTAAAAGTAAACATAAGTATTTCTGTGTGGGACTTGGGGTTGCTGTTCTATTCCCAGAGGATAAGCACTGCAAAAATAGCCAGGTTTTTCTGGACACCAAGGTCTAAAACTTCTAAAAAGTATAATATACTCTTCTTTCTGTCCTCCATTTTAATTTTTGGTTTAAAGAGTTTAAATGTCAAAAGAAACCAATTAGCCTGATCTCCTTTTATCACAGGTTTGGTTCCTTTGTATTCAGCTACTCCAGCAATCTGCATTGTTAGAATGCATCTTCCAAAAAGGTAACAACAGAGAACATCTGGAGAACTGTGTCAACCAGGGCAGCCAGGAGTGACCCTGTGTGTTGAGCTGACACCTAAGGCCTTTTTAGTTATCAACTCTTAATGGACAGTACTGTGAATCTATCCAGACGCTTTTTGATATGACCTGAATTTTCAGTATTCACAATAACTGCTAGTGCTGTGCTCTGCAGTTATGATGTTTTAGTCATTTTGAAATCACTCTTTACCTCCTTTACCTGATGCCCTTTAGCTATGTGTTGAAACAGACAGGAACAAAACGTTCCCTATTTACTTTCTCCTCGTTACTCATGACTGGAGAGACATTCTCACTCTGACATATATTTTCCAGGATCATTAACCTTCGGTAGCACAGCTAAAATTTAGAATACCATCAACTATGGTCTGTGAAGGTTCCCTTTGTTTGTCTCACAGCTGCTTCATTAGCCCAGATGAATTTACAAGGCATTTTTCTTTCAACTTTACAATTTTTTTTCTTTTTGGTTTTGTTTCAGGAGGGAGTGGCATTCATTCAGATCCTGAACACAGCTACCACAGTTCCTTCATCAATTATCTCCTAATTTCAGCATTACTCAAGCTTCTGCAGAAAGCGCAAGCAACATTTCCCAAACACATTTTTTCTCGGCAAGTGAGCTGTTGAAGGAGCCCACCACTGTCACCAGCCTTTGTTTCCATATCTGAGCCACACTTCTGAAACCAGCTTCTGAAAAGCACCTACAATAGCTGTCAGTGGGGATGGCTTGACAGCTGGATCAGTGAACTGGTCTGGTCTAGGCAAAGAAAAACACACAGATGCTTTTCAATTTGGGTCACTTGCCCACCGCACTTTAGATCTCAGCCTGACTACAGCTGCTTCAGCTTGACTGAGAGGCTACTGAATAGCAGTCAGGGGATGGGAAGGAGTGGCAGAGCACAGGGAGGAGTGCAGGAACAACTTAATACATTTTTCCCATCACAGACAACAGCAACAACTCCACACCCACATGACAACGTATTTGAAAAATCCAGGTCTGACACTCACTTGAGCACCACCCTCACATACCTAAGCCTATAGAAATCTATCAAACATACAAGTGGTACTGGTAAATATTACTCCCAAGTAATACATGATGACTTGAGTTGTTCTCCTTTCTACCCATCATCTCCTTCATTATGTAACATTAAGCAGTCCTGTTAATACTTGCTAAATGTCTCCAAACAACCACTGCAGGCCAAACAGGAAATGCAGTTCCAAATTATAGGTATTTAAAAGCAGGCTGAATAAACCTGGAGTTTTGAGCAGCTAAACCTCCAGCTATTTTTGAAACATGTTCCATGGTATATGAGGAATATACAGCTTGAAGGATTGGCCTGAGAGAACTACCACCAATAGCAACAGGCAACACAGACTCCTCCAGTTTTGTTTCGCAATAGTTCTGTATTACTAGTCATCCCTTCTATTTTACAGTTATTTTTTCCTCAGTAACTCATCAGTTATTGTGAACTGCTGAAACACCCGAAGAACTAGGCAAAGATCTGTAAATAATCTTGGTTCCTCAACCCTTGAGATATTGACTGGCTACACAGCTGGCACAACAAATTTCTATGTATCTGCTTGCAAAATAAATGTAAGGGCATTTCACTTAAAAAGAAAAAAAACACTATACTCCATGAGACCTTTCTTTTATATTAATATTACAACCCCTCACTATTTTAGTAACATTTGTATTCTGGAATCAAAACACACACCTTAGGATAAAGTATGTATGTGGGTTTTTGTATCCTTCTCTACAAAACCATATACTATTGAAAATCTTGTGAGGTTTGCATATTATCTTTGCATAGTATCTTGCATAATACTTGACATGAGGGAAGGATTTGCTCATCTCATGATCCATGTTTATAACTGGTTTCAGCAATGTTAACGTAACTTCATACACATCTTGCAGAAGAAATAAATCTCTCTGTGATTTGGCAATGTTAATACTCACGTTCACTTCCACCTCTATGGACCAGTCTCCTAGTGGAGGGTTCATTGATAACTGAAATTTTTTGGAAACTACGCCCAAATCACCCTCCTCCATCAACCACTGCTGAATTAATTTCTTCCGAGGATCCTAGGAGAAAAGTCAAGCTGCATGTTAAATCTTTAGCAAGATTTAGGTAGCAATACATACGATCTGTATTTGTCACAAATTTGGAACATACGACACATTCCAATGTGTAACTATGTTCCTGGCAATACTTACTCGGATATATATATTCAGAGACACTGTGTAAGGTTTAAGATCAGGATAGACAGTGACAATCCGGAAGAGCACATTTTGTCCTGGTTTATACATAGATTTATCAGTCTGGATGAATACAGAGGAGCTCTTTGACATGTACATCAAGCTGGTACGGTTAGAGAAGATGCGCCGGCCATCAGCATGGCCTTCCACCAGTAATTCATAATTCCCAGAAGCACTGTTCAGAGGCAGCTTAAAAATAAATAGTGACTCTGTTAGGTATCCAAAATATTCTTGAAGATACTGTTATTTAAAAAAATATTTGACATAAAGAACTAAATATACCCAAACTTGTCAATTCATGCATCATCTCAAAAAGAGAAAGGGGTTTTTTTCCATGACTTTAACATATTATTTCAACAATTACCTGAAAATGCATTATCAGAAGCATCTTTTCAACACATTTCCATCTAATTTTAAGTAGCAATCAGGTTTTCAACAAGTATCTATGCATTCATATGCAATTCACAGTCTCACACATACATACATTGTGCTCTCTCTTTTCAGTTATTTAGAAATTTCTTGGGTTTGATATAATGGGCCAATATTTTTCTTCATCATATTTTGCTAATAAATTTTCCAAAAATAAAAGATCTGAAGAAGGTATGTGTAAGCAAGATGAGCAGGACAGTAAGAGAACTTTGCACTTGTTCTTTTACAGTCTTTAGCTTTATGTCCTATGGGGTAGAAAAATCAAATACAGAATTAATATCTCATGAAGTGAGGTACAGTTTTTCAGTAGCAACTACATGGATTTTGTCTCATTTCAGTTTAATGATTCATAATTACAGCACATACTGTGACTCATTTAGAAAGTAAAATAATTATTCTTCCCAAAATATTAAGAAATGAAGGAACAGAAATTGTATATGGTTAACTTATTCTGGATAGACATTGGAGGCTCCTACAGTACAGGCAGAAAAGACAGATATCACTGGCAAGGAAATTTAGGCCACATAAGATCGGAGTAATCATGCACAGGTTTCTTTTCTCTCTCTGTGTCTTTCCAGTGCACAGAGGAAATCTAGAGCTCATAATTCAGATGCATCACTTCATTTCCTAAAGTTAGCTGGGAGGCATCCCAGTCACAGGGGTTGAAAGGCTTAATGCTGCAGCACACTGGAATTCTAGTTGAGCAGAGCTGTCATAGACAACCACTGACCCCAGGGACATCCCAGCCCAGATGCTGGCTTCCGTACCGCCAGAACGTCTCTTCGAAGAAAGGAAAGGGTTTTAACACAGCACACAGCTCATTCCAACAAGCAGCCCTGCTGAAAAGCTTAAGAGTCACATGCTCCTGTTTGGAGTTAAAACTGTAAACCTGGAGTAAAATCTCTGGAGTTAAGACAACTAAAGCAGACAGGCTTGCATTTTCAGCACAACACATGGAATTGAAGCACTCCTCTTGCGCTCTAATGAAAATTACAGCTGTTAACTCACCAGGCACAGCACTTCAAAAGTATCCTACCAAGTCCTATAAAGAAAGGCAGTACTGCTGTCAAAGCTCATTTTAACAGCGCACAGTGAGGTAACGGGGATTCATAAACATGGGAAAATCTCACTGGGTGACAAATGAGGTAGATGCAAATGTCTGTAGAGAAGACATTTCCTTCTCTGCGTGTTTACCTATAAAGAGGAATCAACTACAATTCTATCCCTCTCTGCTGACTTTCTGTTTTAAAAAACAAGCCAGGAAAAAAAAAATCAAGAAAAAAAATAAAATAGCACTTTTTCACCCATGAGCAAGCCTATGATGACACAGCAAGAAGACATCCCCCCTTTAAAATCTGCATCTAAAATTTAATTTTATAAATCCAAAGTTTCACACTGAAATGGAATTTGCATTTTCTTTTGCTGCAGGTTTTCATACACACATTGCCAAGAACATATGATTCACATATTTCAACACCCTCCAAATTCCACACCAAGTATTCTGCAATATCTTAAATAGGAGGAACAGCCTTAGCTACTGCATCTGTCAAATATTACCTTACTATTACCTCAAATATTCATTTATTAATATTACTATTTCTTAAGAAGCTGTAATCCCTAAAAAACAGGTAGGATTCACTACAAGAAGTCCAGGATACATTATAATCATTCAAAATCAAAATGGGGGAAAATAACCTTGTTTTGTTTCATCATTGCAGTGAATTGTACTCTTACAGCATTATTTCAACATGCTTGCAAGTATTGTCTTTGATTTCCTCTTGAAAAATCTGTAAATGCCATTTAGAGACCTCATCTATTGCCCTGTTTCTCTTTCCTATCACAAGCAATGACAGACAGCATGGGTTCCTCCCTAGATTTTTACACTTTTTATATCTTTCCTTCCCAAAACACGGGAACAAAACTGCCCGTTGTACCTTTCTTGATGTCAGAGACAATGAGGTTTGCATTGCCACAGCAGTGTATTAGGACAGCTGAGGTGCAACATAACCCACCTTCTGTTTCGCACATCTACGCTACCAGAAACTGCACTAATACGACACTTCCACAAGGTCATCACTACAATAACAGTGACTACCTCAGCCCCACCAACTCCTTCTCTAAAGGGTTGTTTCTCAACCCAAATATGAGCAAGGCAGCTTTTAACACTAAGTAATAGGAACTTGCTGTGTAAATATTTTATCTTTGTCAAAACATCCCAAATGAATGGTATTACTATCCCCATTTTGGCACTCCTAACACAAGAGAGAAAAAGGCCATCTCACGTACTTCTGACTACACGAACCACCATCACAAGTACCTCAGACAAAGCAGCTACTGTTTCCTCTGGAAAAGATGAGACTGAATCCAGAAACTCATTACCCACCTTCTGCTACCAGCAAATTGCACTTCGGACAAAACCATAGTCTATGGTGGCTACACAAATAAAAAAATCTTGCTGTTAAAAAATGAGTCCGTTTTTATCACTTCAGATAGCAGCGAGAAAGGGAGGAAAGTACCCTGCCTAGCTTTAGGTGCTTGAACATTTTAAGACTTGGCCAGATTATATTAAGGAACTTGTTAATTTAATTTTTTTTTTTAATGAATGGAATTTTCTACATGTATAGCTCATACAGATGCATTGCAACCTAGTAATCTTCATAATGCTGAGCTGCTCATTATCATAGATTATCCATCTATCAAATACTTCCAGATTATTTAATCAGATACACAGTTTATTTGAGATCAGCACTTAAACACACTGGGTTAAGGGATACCCAGACTTATGGATGACTTTGGTAAAACTTTTTTCCTGATATAAATACATAACTCTTTAGATTGTGTATTCAAGATGAACATCCAGGATCATAAATTCAGGATTCATACACAACACACAATTCAAGATACACTTTTGGGGTTTTTCACATACTTTCACAGAATGTGCATTTCCAAACCCTTACAAAGGCTGTATAGAAATACATTTTTTATTTTAGTATTTCTCAATTGTTGCTTTGCACAATTTTTTCAGCTGTAATTAGCCTTCATGGTGTGTCTAAAACACAGATGTAGGTATCAGCCAGTAAAAAAAGCCACAAATCAAATTTCTGTGTTCAAGTTTTATGATAGTTTGTGTTGATGCTGGAAATCAGCTCCCAAATCCTGTAACTACTTCTAACAAGCTGCACTGCATTTGATCTGAAAAATCCTTGATTTATTGGTCAGTAAATACACTCAGCTGAGACTGTGAAAATAACCAGGATCACACGCAAAATATATCATCAGCACCAACGGATGGTAAGTTACAGGGAGTCAACATTTCCTGAAGAAGGAGGAAAGGAAAAAAATACTTACTACTGGAAGAACAAGAGTCCGAAAGGTATCTGAACAAAAAAGAAGAAATATCACACTGTCAGAAATCTGTGAGATTAATTACCATAAATTTACAAAAACATCAACATTATCCTAGAAGAGCAGTACTCCTCCTCATACATGGTTGATGGAAGATGTGAGATAGCTTTTGCAGTGCTGCAAAAGTATGAACGCCAGCCTACAGCAACATTACTTCTCTGTTTGGTGGGGGCTCTTGTCCATGTTCTCTGCTTGAACATTTTTCTTTACATTCACACAGACTGAAACGCTTTTACGATCCATTCAACCCTCTATGCCACCCGAGTTATTTTCCATTGATTCTGCAGTCCAGATAAATGCTAAAATTTTTGAAACAATGCACAGGATTTATCACCCATAAGCAAAGGAGCACCCAGAATTAACCTCACTGAATTATGTCACCACGGGGAAAAGTAACTAACATATCAATATATTTTGGTTAATATAAGTTACTGCTTTGACTATTTTAGGTAATGTGGCCTCAAATATTTTTAGAGCCCAAATAAATGTCCTGTTAAACTCCTGGATATCATTAGATCATGAAGCCGTTAGTGCCACAGCTCTTCTCTTAATTACATAATGTATTATAGAATAGAACAGAACGGAATAGAACAGAACATTCCAGTTGGAAGGGACCTACAATGATCTTATAGTCCAACTGCCTGATCACTTCAGGGCTCAGCAAAAGTTAAAGCATGTTAGTAAGGGCATTGTCCAAAATCCTCTTAAACACTGACAGGTTTCAGACATCAACCACATTTCTATGAAACCCATTCCAGTGGTGGACCAAGCTCTCAGTAAAGAAACACATCCTAATGTCCAGTCTGAACCTCCCCCGGTACAGCTCTCAAGCATTCCCACACCTTCTACCACTGGATACCAGGGAGAAGAGATCACACCTCTCTCTCCACTTCCTCTCTTTAGAAAGCTGTAGATAGCAAAGAGAGTGGCCCTCAGCCAGACTAGAGAAACCCAAAGTCTTTAGCTGCTCCTCATATGATGTGCCTTTTAGCCCTGTCGCCAGTTTTGTTTGCCCCCTCTAGAGGCACTGAAGGACCTTCTAAAATTGTGAGGCCCAGAACTGGACAGAGTACTTGATGTGCAGCAGCACCAAAGCTGAATGCAGTGGGACAATCAGCTCTCTTGGGGATGCTGTGCTTGATGCACCCCTAAAGTATGTGGTTCCCCCTTTTGGCTGCTAAGGCACACTGCTGACTCGTATTTGCTTCTGCTGATTCCATTCAATTAAACCTTTTTGTATCTCCTAAAAAGCCACGGGTTTATAGCTATCTTTTACTCAACTGTTTCATAGAGTAAGCAAAAAAACCCGCAAATTATTTATTTATTAATGTCTTTCTTGATCCTGGACCTAAAGGCATTCCAAGATGAAGCAATCACTTGATCTCTGAGCTTCAATAAATGTTCGTTTCAGAAGCCAATAAATTCTTTCTGTTGACAGCAGCAAACAGAAGGAATCTCAATGAACTGAATACAGGTTGTCCTGACCACTGCCAGAGCACTAAAGGAAAAATGCTATCCAGCATGTATCATCTATTCAAATTATAAACTGGGTTAAACCAAATGACTCACATCCCACAAATTAAGTTTGTGGGTAGAACACTCCAGTACTTCATTCTGGTATTCAAAAGCTTAACAGGCATGGGCAGTACTGTGCCTAAGGAACACAGTTCTTTCCACAATGCGTTTATGTTAAACCTACTTTTTTTTTTCATATCATCCCTCTCTCTACTTGAGAAGCAACCCATGCAGCCATCAACTCTGAGCAGCCCCATTGGCCTTTGAGGTTTTCCAGACAGGAGAGTCTGGTGAAATACTTTTCTCAGTAGCCAGTAGAGAGGACAAACTGCCCCAATTCACAGCGGCAGGGAGCCCCCACACTTGGCCAAGGTTGTTTGGCACAAAGGGCTACAGGACAACTATCAGCTAGAGAAGAGGAATTACAAAGTCCTGCAGAGTACCTGATCCATAGGTGATGTAAACACCTCTACGTGCTAAATACTGATGTATTTATTCCCATTCTCTACCCAAACAACCCCACGCCCAAACAATCGCACTAAGAGACATGATTTTAATTAAAGGAAACTCATGTCTTCCTAACTCAGGAGAGGGTGAGTTACTGTTAAGTAGGAAGAATTTTTCTTAGGGGATTATAATTCACTGTAAGGGGAGCAAGATGCACAGTAACTAGCAACAGAGATGGTATAAAGTTACCTCCTGAAATTTCTCTCAGTTACACACTAAAACTCTAACCCTTCTCTTGTTTCTTTCCCTGTGTGAAATAAGGCTGTGCTAAAGCTGGCATCTGTACAACCACAACCCATAACACTGTGTCACCTGGGAAAAAAAAAATAACCTTTGTCACTGCTGATAATTGGTTATTAACAAGGAATAGAAACCATTTACCACATGTGCCTGAGTGGATATGCACATGGTTAAGTTCTGCTACACTAGCTTTAATCTAACCCACACAGCTAATTACAGCAATCGCTACAGGAGTGACTTCAGTACACTGGGAGACACCAAGCACAAATCTGGTTTTTGTACCATAGCCCACACCATGGGGTTTCTACTTCCATCTTTACCTACGCCAGTGCAAACCCACTGGTACCCACGCACCGCAAGGGCAGAGTGATGAGGGGAACTGCTGCACGTCGTCCTGTACAGCATCTACCAGCTTGCCAAGCAACCTTAACAGGGCAGGCACTTCAAAGCTTTCCATTCAGAGCAGTGCCTGCTTGCCTCCACCTGTTTTGAGAACAAGTGGCACACAGAAAATCAGAAATCTTATGGCAGGGTTTCTTTCCTGTTTCCAAGCCTGGGAAATCTAACATCAGGTCTGAGCTAGATACAACTGTGATGCAGATGGGGAAAGAGTTGGGGAGGAGAGAGATTTATATCACAGCTGCATTTGTGCAACTCAGAAAGGATTTACCTTCTGAGGCAGTGCTGGGAGGGCAGCCTCCCTGGCTGCTGTGATGAAGCCCAGAGCGCTGTCTAATTCCCAGCCAGTGAAAATCATAAAAGAGGCCCCAGGGCATGAGGTAATCTTCCAATTTATGTCACTACATAATTATTTTGCTAGGAATTGAGCAGCCTGGGCAGATCTGAAGTTCTTTAGCATTGCAGTGGATTCTCCTGTCACATAGGATTTTCCCACGCTCTCAGGGACTATCAAGCTGCAGTCAATTCCCTGGAGCTCTCCTCAACTATGCCTGGGGATGACTTTGGATGTGCTCAAGCAAGAGCTATAGGCAAAACGTTTCCTTTATGGCAATGCTGAATAGCAGAAATTCACCTATTTTTCTGTTCACCTGATGAATTAAAGTTATATTTAATCATACAGCAATTTCAGGTTTATAAGGAATTAACCATGGTCCGTCAGCTAGCACATATCACTGCTCTGCTGCAAGCCCTGCTGTCATGCAGCTGACTTTTACCCACATGCAGCATGTAACACTTCCACATTAGATCAGTCAAGTCTGGCATCTACTGTCCCCAGAACTGGCAACAATCTTCTGTCTTCTTCAACACATCCTCGCAAAGAATCCCTTCAGTTATGAAATACAGGTAACTAACTCCACGCAGAAGAAGCAGGTTTAGAAAGGAGCCCAGAACAACTAAGCCACCGACAGCAAGCACTGCAAACCACAAAATGCTTCTTCCTGATCCATTCCATCTGCTCTCCGCAGCAGCGGAGTAACCTGCCATGGGACATAGCAGGGAACAACCTGAGAGAGCATGACAAGAGCACAGGACCCTGCTACCACAAGAGATTAGTTAGGGAAAACTTCTAGCTGGGAACCATGACTTGTTGTAGGGGGAGACACAAAAAATTCAGTGGACTGTTCTGGACTAATCTTGAAGACAGTTAAAAAACAAACTACCAAAAATCCCAACAGAAGTCACATGAGCCTTCAAGAAAAAAATCTCTTTCCTTGTCATTTGCAAAACCATTTCTTTCACAGAATTCCTGAGGCTTGTACTGTATTCCTTCAATAAATACTGCATTGAGAAAATACATGGAAATACAGTGGAAACAAATGCCACACACTCCTGCCTCCTTTTCCTGAGAATCCTTGGCATTTAGGATTTTCCAGTAGAAGAGGAACCAAAGACAGTGTGGGAGTGGCATGTCACCAGCATAAATGGCAGGAGGAAATCATCATCTTTTTACAGTATTTTTCTACCTTGCTTTTTTTTGTCAGTCTAATAGTATTATTATCAATAAAGCAAATAGAAAAAATTTTATGTAAACACATGCATGTTTTTTTTTAGACTTATGGAGAACTGCACAAACAATGGTATCTTAAATTCTTCCCACTACATAGGCCTAACCCAAATGCAGAAACTTATGCTACCCCCTTCTTGAGATGACACCACTAAGACTAGTCATAAATGTTCCGGACACCACCCCTAAAAAAAGACAGAGGATCTAGAAAATTACTGTTTGGCTTGGCACAGTGAACTAGAGCTTGTGCCAATACCTATCAGTAAAGTAGCACTTCAGTCTCTCATTTACATAAAGTCAGCACTGACTGTGTAATCTAGCTCATGTGGCAGGTATTGCTACAAACAGATTTTCTCACTTAAACTTTTCTACCTATGTCCTCAATCCTTCTCAGTAATGTGTGAGAACAGAAAAAATATAACTGGAATCACTTCAGATTGATTTACTGAAATGATGCCACATCTTTGCCCTGGCAGCAGTGTTCATATATCCATGCTTAGGAAGTGTTTACAGAAAAACATTCTCTTTGCAGTGGCAAATGGAGTTGTTTTCTACTGCTGAATCTATATCAAAAACTCACAGCATATAAATAAAAATTAATGTTCTTCAATGTCCTTCCAGATTTTTATTCCTGTCCAAAATAGATACTATTTTCGTGTTTAAAAACAAAAAAGCAGTAATACCAAGGCCTGTCCAGGAAGTGAAAAACACTTATTCTTCAAAGAAGACCTCCACATCTGTTGAGTTCGCAGCTTGCTTTAAATATGTTACACTCCTCATCTATCACACTAAAGTTATCACCCAAATTAGCACTGATTAGTTACACAAATCGCCCAAAATACAGAGCTTGAGCCACTGCTGTTAAGTTATGGCTCAGTTTGGCCCAGACGACAGAAGGAGGGGCAATACAGCACTCAAACACAGAACAGGGATTGCCAGGGGACGTCAGCATTCGGGCTGACATCCAAAGCCAAATGAGGCCAACAGGCCTGTAGCAAAGGGGTATAACTTGCTTCAAAAAGCCTCCTAAACCCTGTCTGCCAGCACTACAGACACTTCCCTCCACGGCCGCTTCCCACCCTCCTCTCTATTTCCTCCACCCCTTATCCTTTTCAGTCATTTTTTGCAAACCTGGAGGCTAAGAGCACTCAGAAATTATAAAAGTGGAGAAAGAGGCAAGGTAGCAGTGCTGCCTATGGAGAAAGATGTAAAGAGACAGGAGGAATAATCTAAACTAAACCAAAGTTTATCACCCGAGGGTCTGGTCCAGAGACAGCACACCACAGCCCTAGAGGACAGAAGAAAGGCAGAATGCACAGATGTTTTTGTGATTAAAGCTACATTTTACCAAACTCTGCAGTCGCTATCAAGTTCTAGCTTCAGTCTGCAATGAGAAGTGTAGGGATATTTTCCTGACAACTAGGAAAAAACCCTTCTCGACCTAAATACGAAAATTTTTCCCTAATCTCCATGATCAGAAGAGTGGGAGAAACTCAACCATAGCACATCCAGCAACACTCATGGCCGGGGCAGAGTAGATGCAGATTTACCGGAAGGTATGAACAGAAGAGCCACTGTCCTTCCTCTTCTCTGCCCCCTGACCACAGCATTCTCTGTGTCTTTCCACCTTACATGGCAAAGGAGCCATGGTACCCCCCCTGCTTGTCCCTTCTACTGATTCAGCCATTCTTCTCTCAACAGCATTGTCAGATGCACCTTTGAGGAAAAGCACCATCTCCCACCCTCTCAGACCAACAGATACCGCTGATGGCTGGGCACCTCTTCCCTTGCCCTGCCACATCCATGATCCCTTCCCCTAGCAAGTAGCATGTTTCCTGATGACTGCCCCTTTTTAGACTTAAAGGATAATTCAGACATTTAATTCTTCACTCAATCTTCTAAAGTCAACCAACCAACTCCATGGACTGTACCATTATTACCACTTTCAGCTGAGTAGTCAGAGTCCGGCCAGTTGCAAGAACACAATACTTAGAAAATACTCTCTGGTTTATCTAAGATGCTGCACGCTGGGTAGGAAAACAGAACAGCTTCATATTTCCAAAACTAAATAATCTTTTTAATCAGAGACCTTCTGAGAGCAATCCAGGCACTACAGTTGCTTAAACTCAAGTACAGCCTCTTTTCAGCTTTTTCCTGAGACAAACCTAAGGGCCATCCACAGATTTTTTTGTCATGCGTATGACATTACCACTGCCTACCACACCATAACAACTATACTGCCATGAATTTTAGATTTACAGCTGTTAGGAAGGCAATTTTTGAATACTACACAGGAAACTTCCTTGACATCAGATCCAGTCTGTGAAACTATACAGACAATTAAGAATAATCTCAGACTAAAGCCTTTTACACAACTAAATGTGAAATACATTTCATCCCCTTGGTGACTGTACACAAACACACAAACTCACAGACATCTGCACATCCTGCTTTCAAGGCAGTACTGGCCACCATTACCATCCATTCTGATGTCCATGAAATAAACACAGACAAAGCCACTATTAAGGCAATTTAAAGCAGCTGCAGTTTTTATTCCAACTTAAAACACAGGAAAATCACATTAGAACAAAATATGGCTAAGCCTGTACATGCCAGACGTTTGGCAGTATTAATACCACCGTCATCACATCAATTGCTGTAACTGGAGCAAAATTTCAAAGTCAAGTCACCTCTCAAACTCATTCACTGCAAATAACGCTTTGAGAATCTACTGAAATTTCTGCTTTGAGAAAATGAAAGAAGGTTTGTTTTTATATTGGTTTTCTTCCATTTTCTGGAACACATTCAAAGTTTGTGATGACAAAGCCACATAACTTTTCTGAGGCAACAAAATTATTTGAATATATAAAAATATTACCAGAGACTTCCCTCATTAGTAAATACAGGCAATATAAATCCCTAACCATACAAAATAAGCACCTGGACCTCACAGCTACACCTCCAGGAAGCTGAAGAAGTGGTCTGTCACTATAACCACGTTTTCTGTGCACATACTTATTTGGACAGCAGTGAATCTAGGTGAACAAGCATCATCTCTTGACACTTGCTATTCAAGCTCTGCTGACAGGATCTCAACTCTGCCTTCACAAACAGGTAGTCATGGATAGCACAGCATGGAAACCAGCAACACTGCCAGTGCTGACAGTCATAAGGGTCTTGTGAACAGAGAAGTTGCCTCTGTATAACTGGAAACTCCTGAATTTCCCAACTGCCTGCTGCTTCCGCAGGTATTTCTATAACCCAGTACTTCAACTTGGCTCTCCTTCTAACTAGACACCACTAAGGACATCATCTTAGACCCATCTACAGCTAGCTCCCACCCTTTTCTCTTTGAAGCTACTTTTAATGTACCTAGTAGTACATAATAGGTGTATAGCACACTTCTCCTGATACTTCACCCCAGTTCTTCCCATCTCTCCTCGGATGCTTTCTGAAATGTAGAAGAGACTCCCAGGGAAAAACCAAAGTCTGTTTGGCCTAAGATCCCATCTCCAGCAATGGTCAAGGACAGACATCTGAAAAGCGTAAAAACCAAACAAGTACTCTTCCCAGCCTATGCAATCTGTGTGTCTTCATACTGGGCCAGTCCTTCATGGACTTTTGTCTTGTAAATTTGTGCAATCGTGTTTTCCATCCACAACAACTGGGACATGGAGTTCCAAAATTTATTTTCATCTCATGTGAGGACCCATCTTCTTCTGTCAGGTTGGAACTTGCCTCCTGAGAGATCTCCGATCTTTCCCTCTGCTCTCCCTGGCATTTCTCCAGTTGGTTCACAGGCTCCATGATGAGTGCCAGAAATCAAGCACAGCATTCCCCAGGATGCCTAATTAGGCTGTGAAGATTACTAGAATACTTTCTCATAGCTTACAGAAAATACTCCTGTGTATAACATTTGAGTACAACGTTTACGTTCTTTTTTGAGCACCACAGTATTACTTACAAGCCTTCACCTTCTGTTACCTTTAAACCACCACCCCCCCATACACATCCCCTTTCCTGCAGGACTGTTCCTGCACCTTGTTCCCCATCCAATAAATGCATGTTCTTTTATTTGTCAACAAAAGCAGAACTATGTTCTTGTGATCACACTCCAGTTTTCCCCCTAACCATTTCTGGTACTGCCAAAATGCACTCAAAATCTAATCCTTTCTCCCAGTGTCCTTATCTAACCTAATGAACATTCTCCCTTTTTAATTCATGTCAGTCATACTGAACAATACAGTTTCAGGGCAACTCATTTCCCATTTGAGAGTGAGACACTCAGACTTACTTGATGAACACTATTTTCCATCCAGCCAGAAACATATTAAATAAGAATTTCATGTTGTCCCTGCCTCCCCAGCTGGCTAGTCAGATTGCCGTGCCAGACTATCAAAAGCCTTAGTAAAATCAAAATATAACAAAATCCTGCTTCTTCTCCACCTACAACCCTTGCCAACCCAGGGTGCAACACATTTTATTTGCAGGTTTTCAATCTCCAGAACCTCTCTGTTCACTCATGCTCTCAAAACTTAACTAGCAGATTTAAAATTATTTCTGTCAATTCCCTAAATATTGTACAAGTAATTTTATCAAGCCTAAACACCTGCTTTACCAAAGTACTCTTAAAACTGTTCCTCCTCTTTTGTTATTTTAATTCTTAAGCCTTTTCCATGACAGTTAGTTGATCTTCTTAGTGAAGACTGAAAACTTACTGCCTCTCAGCATCATTAATCATCAGAGTTGCAAGCCACAGAAGTAGCAACCCTTCTCCCCAGAACAGCAAGCCACACCCTTTGCTAGCTTTCTTGTTACCAGTATGTTATTTAAAAACCCTGCCTTACTATCCTTCACATTATTCCCTACTGATGGTTTGGCCCTACCAGTTTTGTTCTTCATTATCCATGCTACTTCTTTAAGTTCCTTTGTAAACTGATTTCATTTACAGTTTCTAAATACGGTTTTCCTTCTTTCTGTTGTTTTTTTGGCCAGTTTACATCGTGTTTAGTTACTTCATTTCTTACCTTTCTGCTCTGTTAATGTGTACTTATCCTTTTAGTATGAACTCCTCAGGAATTTTCACCCTTTGCTTCCCTTCTTGTTTCTGATAGCATGTTACCTACAAATTCCTGTTGTTTATTGTCATCACTTCTTTTTTCCCTAATTCACAGCCTTTAGTTTGTTCTTCTCTCTCCTCCCTTTCCTAAAAGCTGCAAAGCCCCTCCAGTTCACAGCAGCAACAGGGACCCGCACACTGGGACATGTAATATTCCCTTGTCTGTATGAGTTGCCCCACTGCCTGCATTTCTATTTTACCCTACCCTTGAAGGTACTGTGAAAGAGCCTGTAGTGCTCAATCTGACACACCCTCCTTGGCTGGGTCTCGATGAAAAACATGGTGACCAGAAAAACTTCACGTACAAACACGTAAGCCTTGAGTCACAGAAGGACTCTCTCCCTCAAATCTCAAACAGCATCCAAACAATAAAATAAAGCTCAAGTACTCCATGGGGATCACTACTCCCATTTTTCTGCAAACAACTTAATGGGCCTGTCAGAAGGATGGATTCAACAACAGGCACAGAAACCTGTTGGGTTTTGTTCTTTTCTTTTATGTCGCTGGGTTTTTTCTTTTATGTGCTCCAGCAATCTGAAAGCCCATAAGAGAGCACCTTCTGCTCTACTACCTCAGTTGTCTCTGGGTCCAGCCCCAATACCTCCTTCCTAAAAAGTCTTCCTTCATTCTGACTTGGCGTAAGTTATGTGCATGTGCTGACTATTTAACAACTTATTTTTTAGGAGGCACAGCTACACATGCTTTTGGATGTGGAAGTTATGGATGCAAAATCACTGCTGCAACTCCTACTCTCTCACTGTTTTGCTTTTTAGGCATTGATGAAAAATTAGGCAGAAAGGAGATGTTCCACTAAACTGCCAGCAAAACCTGTCACCCCACGGATTTTCAGCACAGACAGCACAGTCCCCAATAACTCAGTCAGTTTATCCTGACATAAGGTACAGAGACAACTCAAGGTTAATAACAGGGACTGGCGGATTTAGGCCATTCATTCCCATTTAGGTGTTACTTTACAACTTACTATTCCTAGTGTTTCTCACTATTTCTCATACTGACATGGTCAGAATCATATTATTAAGTATGTAAACATGCCTTCTGGTAAAAGGAGATTTTCCATTGTCTATATGGAGGATCACTACATGTCTGAGCTTGACAAACGTTCTCACAAACTATCATGCTTCATAAATCCTAGCTGAGTATTTACCACGCTCCAGCTCAGTAACCTCTGTTAACAAGTAAATGTACTCCTCTCTAAAAATACAGAAACGCAGCATAAATTAATTAACATGTACAAGTAATTTACAAACTATGCATGTTACTGTAAACCAAATTCTTCAGCAAGTTCACGTAATTCTCTCTCAGCATGCTTTACATACATTACATTGTACCTTAAATAGCAAAAGCGCTAATTATTCTTTAGAATTAAAAAAATGATGACACCTCATTACACGTAAAAGCTTTTCTGAAAACAATTTTTTTTTTCCAACTTATATGCTACTTATTCTTTCCAAATCATTCTAGCACCAACACAGAAAATACTTTTCAGAACCTCTCGCAATTAAGGTATAAGGTTGCTCATACACTAGCACACACGGCAATGTCTGGGTAGCAAACCCTGTAAGAAAACACCTCCTGCCAATTCATACTACATCTTTGTTATCAATGACTGGATAAATATGCATGGCAAAAGTCACCCTTCACTGCAATCCCTATAGATCAAACTGTTTATGCAGGAAATTTAACTTGTCCGTCTGTTATTCTCATAATTTCTTTTTTGCTATTGTTGACACAGAAAACCTAACAGCTCCAATTGCACACAAGCCATTGTTACCTTCTGCAGTCATTCTCAATCAGGGTGAGGATCTTTCTGATACTTCATCTCTACAGAAAGTGTGTCAAGGCTTGGTACAGTGCACACAAACAGCTTGAGTTAGTGCTTTTTGTTTTCCTGGAGTCTGCTTTGGGCAATGGAAACCTGTTACCTCCTGGTGACGCATTCTTTTTTTTTGGGTTGTGCTTGCTCAACAAAGTTTCCCTGTAGCAGCAACCTCCCCCTTGCAAACATTTAGTTGGTTTGTTTTCACTATATTAAATGTAATTAACTTAACATCCGTACCAAAATACTGGTCCTAAACAATCTCCTTACCTATACAGTACATTTGGATTCTGGAATATTGAGCCAAACTCAAAATATCTTTAAATGCATGTGCATGCACACTTTCTCCTTCACTCCAAATACCCACTAGCCACTTATTAATATTTATTTTCCCTTTGTTATATAAGAAGCACAATAATGATGTGAACCAACCTTCACTGCTAAAGTGTTTCTCTAACAGACAATTTCCCAAGAATCACTCAGATATCAAAATTCCACTTCCAGTTATATTAGAACAGTAAATGTTTTATCAACCATCACAGGGCAAACACTCTATTTCTTATACAAAGCAAGAATTATATTACAGAAATTAAAAACATCCATGCCTCTAATACAACAAGGTCTTCTCATGGAGCTAACTCAGAAACTTAGACCAGTATATGTATCATACTGAGCGGCTGCTAGAGAACCAGGCTGAATCATTAATTTAAGGCAATTGCAGAAGCATTTGCCAGACAGGTATGCAATACCTCTTACACTTTGGTACTTGAATGAACTTGGCCTGCCAGATTAAACATTGCTATTAAAAACTGTGTCCTCAGCCTGTCCTATGTCTCTAGCATCCAATTTCCAACTCAATTCCATCAGCACAAACATTTGCACATTGAACCAGGGGATCTGTCTGCCTAAAAAAACATTCAAACAAAATAAAAACTTTATTTTTCAGTCAGATCAGTTAATCCCCTGCTTTTGCTGTCACCATGCAAGGAAAACTACAGAGCATAATTGAGCCAGCTTAGGCAACAGTGCCACTGAATGTGCAGCCTAACCAAGGTAGGTATTCAGTGACAGACAAAGCAACATTTTTCCAGGCACTAACATATGCAGCAATTATGTAATTTAGAGAAGGTTTTGTGTGCCTGGAGATATGCTTGGGTTTTTTCCTTCAACTGCAACAGCTGGCTTGATAAAACCTCCAGTCCTCCTTCAGTCACAGACTAAGCTCAGCTATAACAACACCACTTCATAATTTACCTTAAGATTGTTGTGTTCTTCAATGAAAAATTTAAAGATTTACGTTCTTATTCTGATAAGCTGCTTTTTCATCTCTCTGACAACTTGTTTTCTCTCTGAGTCAGGACTGATCCACACCTGTAGCACCTTTGGATACATGTCTTCAAGACTACATCCTGTTTTACATGGCAGTTCCCTTGCTCCTAGCCCTTAAGAGTTTTGCTTACATATTTGTTCACAGAAAACAAATGACTAACAGATTATATAACCTGACTAGAAAAAGAATTTATGGCCACATACTAAATGTTAAGAATTTTGCAAGAGGAAATACACGGTATGCTCAGCATTTTTTCTGTTTCACTTATCAAGTAAAAAAGCATAGAAAATTTAAAGGTATATTTAAAAGATGGAAAAATATTAGAAGTTAGTAATGCACTATAGCATTTGTCCTTTTTCCTCACTGTATCCAGCCTGACACAGTATCATACCTGTTTCTGATAACCCATGGTTCATTTTGACTTCAGCAGCTCCCAGTGTCAAGCATTATTCTGTGTGCTCAGACGATGGAGACTGCCACATATTTTCAGAAGCTTGCAATTACCAGTTGCTTGTCTGGCTTTTGATGTTGAGAAGGACAAAAACAGACAGGTTGAAACTCATGCAAGGCTCACTGAACTCTACGTCAAAGCAGAACAGAAGTAGGAAATAACAGCCAGTATAGTTAGTGGAAGAAAAGGAAAAGACTAT
Source organism: Oreocharis arfaki (assembly GCA_013398015.1). Lineage (NCBI taxonomy): Eukaryota > Metazoa > Chordata > Aves > Passeriformes > Paramythiidae > Oreocharis > Oreocharis arfaki. The sequence goes on from VZRR01002980.1 coordinate 955,985, forward strand.
TTATTTTCTTTTTAAAACTTTGGCTTTCAAAAGAAAACAACAAAAATTAGTTTTTTTAGGTTTATTTTGGTTCTCTATCAAAATTTTTTGATCTAGTCAAATGCACTCCATCCCACTCAAAGTCTCAATCTCCTCTACAGGCTCTAAAGGCTTTGAAATGAAGGTGTGATGCTTCCAACTAAGGCATCTACATTAACTGTAAGACATTAATAGAATAATTACACAAGCAGTAAAGAAAGTGCATTATAGCAGGGTAGATTTTTCAGTACCTCATGCTGCCCTCAGACTCGCTACTTTTAACAGATAAAAAGCTAGAGTTTAGATGTCATCTATATTGCCTCATACTAAGAGCAGTGCTGAAAGCTGGACTATCCACACAAAATATTTTCTTTCTCATGACGACAAATCTCAGGCAGGATATCACTATGCTTCTGTTGCCAGCTGACCTTTCTGAAAAGTAACATTGGCCAGGATATCTTAGCTCTTCAGAACTCCCACCACATCCACTACCCCTGCCTGGTGGCATAGAGTAAATCAGCCTTTTCTCAGATTTACTTATCTTTAATCCCCAACCTCTCCACAATTCAGTTCCTGATCCTTAAAAATTCCCGTTTCTTCAAATCCACAGAGCTTCCAAGTGTCTGACACAGTCATCTTCATTTTCCTATGGTCCTCAGGTCATTTCTTTCTTGGGGCATGAAGAAGCAGCTCCAGTTGCTCTATTACCTTGTTTGTTCCACCCCTTCCATTCTCCTACATGCTTCCACTTCCCACCTTAAAAAGTTACCAGTAAGCAACTCTTCCTCTACTACTTCAGTGGCCCAACTACATTGTAGCATACTTCCTGGTACCTCAGAAATCCCACATCTATCACACTTTGCTACTATTTGATTATTTTAAGAATTTACTGAGAGTTAGTACACCCATGCAATCACTCATATGCAGCTCAGTTGCCCAACCCCAAACAGAGACAGCAGTGTACAAGACTGTTTTCCCATAGCGACTCCTACTTGGTAAAATAAATTCCCTATTTTAGTACCATTTAGAGACTGTGATATTTTGGGAAGAAGAAAACATTTCTGTCAGAAGGAAAACTGAAATACTGCCAAACCAAGTCCATTCTTTTTCTTACCTTTCTGAAAGACCATTTCCCCGCTCAAGATAGTCTCGTTATCTCTGATCACTTCTCCCTTTACGGTGACCTGTGCTGGGCTGTCCGGCAGCAGAGCTACCCCAACAGTCAGGTTTGCTCCAGGCCTGATGTTCCAGGGAACTGCCACAAGGAACGTAGGTCTAGAAAGTCCAAATGGGCAGAGGGAGAAAGGGCAGGGAGTGAAACACACTCTCAAAAAAAGTAACCACGTCCACATAAAGACATACGACACACTTTGCCAAGCTCTTCTGTTGCTCTCCGCTGCAGAGGCTGGAGGTGATGCTCACCCCCGGGTGCTGCGGGTGCGCAGGACGGGGCGCGGGCAGCGCTGCTCTGCCCGCTCTCGGGACGGGCTGCCAGGCGGGCGCCGGGGAGCCCCGGGAAGCGCTGCCCTACCCGCGCAGCCCCCGCGCCGGGCGAGGGGGAAGGAAGGTGAGGGGCTCCGCGCCCCAGCCCGCCCAAGCCCCACGTACCCGGCCGCCGCGGATCTGCAGAGGAGGAGGAGGAGGAGGAGGAGGAAGAAGCGGACACCGCCGCGGGACCGCGCCATGGCTCTCGGTGCGCGCTGCCCGGTGAGTCCGCCGCTGTGCGCAGGGCCGGGGCGGGGGCGAGGCTGTGGCCGGGCGGGAGACGCCTTGGCGGGCGGGGAAGGGAAGGGAGAGGCCGCCGCTGCCCCAGCGCCAGGCACGCTCCGCCGGCGGCAGCCGCATGAGCACCCGCAGGGCGTTCCCGCCGGGGGGGGCGGCCCGGCGCAACACACATCTGTCTACACTGGGACACCCACGGGTGCGTCCCACCTCCCCTCTTGCCATCGCTCCCCCGTCCTGGGGCTGGTGCAGCTGGGACACGGGTGGGATTCTCAGAACACAACACCCTACGAAAGCAACACCGAGAACAATGTTTTCTGCCTGCGGCTCCGAGCAGAGCGGCAGCCTGTTGTGGGGAGCAGCCCGGTTATCGATTTGGAGAGACCGAGAGAGCCCGCAGAGGCGCGCTGGCCTGGGACTTGGGTTCGGAGGCGAGTCGGGAACGGTTCTGGATCTGAACAGGGAGAATGATGCTGGCAGAAATTCAAGGAGCCTCGTAGCTACTTGTATGTGAACCGATTCGTGGTGCAGCTCTGACGGGACTGTCCTCTGTGCACAACATTTGCAAAATAAGGTCATACCTTCTTATAAATCTTAGTCTACCTTTAGAGTTCAAAAAGGGCACTGAAAGCAGCTTAGGTAAGATTCTGTTCCTTTAGCATATTGTAACTGTTCATTGTAACTGTGTAGACTAGACAAATCTAATGTTTGATTTGTCCAAATTCTTTCATCCCAGCACAAGTCTAATACACTTAGAAATTATACCCAATTCTTGCTGTGTGCCTCTTCAGAAGTGCTGGACTGGCATCCTCTGCATTGTGGTACACAGCCAAATGCAGTCAGTTATAGTCCTAAACAGAAGCATCACGCTATGTTCTTATGAAAATCAGATATAAACAGTAATGTGCATAAACACTGTGCTCTAATTATATACTTTTCACATCTTTTACATTTGCTTTTCTAGGTTTTCATTCCTCTGCTCATTCTTTTGGGAGCACCAGTCTTTGTGGTGACAGAAGTGAGGATGGCACCTCTGTAGACTAGGGAAGGGGTGATAAAACAGCAACCAACTGATGCTTGCAGACTTGGCAGCTCCTCACCTGCAAAAGGTGCATGATAAGGCAAAGTTTGGGAGATGTTTGCTGTTGGTTTCAGTAACTCCTTGTTACATGTGAGATGTAGCCAGGGAAGATGAACAGTCACTGCCACTCCTTTTACTGGAAGCTGGGAGAAGGAGCTTACAAGTAGCACTGCATTCCAAGAACCCCCAGCCTGGGATGGCAAAGTTACACATAGTACACATGTCTCCATTCCCTGGCACTGAGCCAAACTGGTACTCCACCTTGCCTATCAGTACTAATCAGCTCTCTCAGTCTCAGAAACAAGGCAGTCACATCTAAACTTCCTACCAGCTACGGTCCATGCTAACCCCCAAACTGCTCCACAAATTGTTCAAGACAACACTGTAGCCAAGGCAAAACCATGCCAAGGTCAACTTGAGGGTAGAGACAATCAATTTCCAGTCCCAAGAACATTCGCTGGCACTGTTTAATTCATTAGCATGAACGTAGCCCAAAAGTTCATTAGTGAAAATACTTGGAAATGTCACAGCTTTTGCCCTATTGTGCAACAGTATTACGGACTCCCGTCTTCCCTTTTTTCTCCTAGCGGCTTACTAATTTAAGATACTTTGGTATATGTATTTGACCTCTTCTTCTACAAAAATGCCAGTAAAGGAATTCTACAGCAGAAAGTAAGAGAAGAAATGGATTGTCAGTATTAGGGTTCCTTCTGTTCTGAATAGATTTAGAACAGATAAAAAATGGAGGAACAGGAATAGTTAAATTCCATTCTATAACAACATATAAGCTCCATTTCTTATACATGTATTCATGCACTCAGAGATATTTTCATAATTTCATTTCTAAACAGGATATACTACACTATAGGTACCTGTAGAGGATTTTCATGGTTAAACATATCATTTAGAAATCAAGCATGGTATGTAAGGATTCAGTAAGTTCCCAATTGGCAGAAAACTTTAACACATATTAGCCCACTCAGATATAATGTCAAGAGTCATGTCTTACCAGCATCTAAACAAGGTCTTGATTTTCAAAAGTGCTCTGCAGCTGCTAATTTTCATTGTAATACAAGTTCTGGTTTTCCCAAAACACCACTTTAAATCCTACATTCTTTTATCAAATGTGGTCCTTCTTTGGTGCCCAAAGACTAACTACTGTACCTGAACAGGGAGCAGTTTTACTGTGGGATGGCTCCCTCTCCCATTCTCCATTCAGCACCTCCCAGCTCTGCAATCCACAGCCCTCCAAACCCTATTCTGCAGCCTGTGCTATACAGTTCTTTCTGGAGAGAGGTTTACAATTATGCAGCTCATTTCAGTGGCCCTGTTTGCAGCACAGCCCCACAGCCCCAGAAGTGGGTATCAGTACAGTATGTAGAGAAGAAACTGTGGAGCATGGGCAGATAAACGAAGAAAACTTTCACCCCTATAGCTAGTGACTGCCTATAACTATACCATGTATCCCAAGCCTACTCTGCACTTTTCTCTGCACACAAAGAATAAAAATGGGTCATGAGTAATGGGAAAATTAGCAGTTAGAGAGAATTGAGCTAAACTGGTATCCCATTCATGCTCACTAACTGCTAAGCTATTTGTTCTGTTGGACTTGACTTGAGTTTCAGGTAAGCATAATTGACCACACAACCCTACCAGCTGTAGGACTTTTACATTCCCCAGCACTCTGTTAATCTGCTCATTTCCACTGACAATTGTCTATGCTAGGGTTTTGTTATGCAGTTACGTGTCACTGTTTGATTTAGGTCAGACTGGTAACTCAAACAAAAACAAGCACTGCTTCAGTTTGGACTAAACTGCTCAAATTTAAATTTAGGGGCACTTAGTTATGAAAAGCTTTTGCATACCCTTTGCATACTGGCTTCTGTTACAGAGGACACAGCATTTTCAGCTAAAAAATTCCTGTCCATCCAGAACAAGCAGAAGGAACAGATCACATTAGTACTAATTAACTGCTAGGACGTCTGTGTTTTAACTAAACAAAAGACCTTAGCTGGTCTACACATTCAAGGCTGTAGAAACAACCGTTTGTCATTGTCTCAGGCCTAAGTATGTTTTAAATTCCTTTTTCTGACAAACACCTGAAAGACTAATTTGTGCACAAATGCAAGGGAAATCACCATGCAAGGGAAACCTAGTTTGGAATGTTAGGAATAAATCTGAAGGAGTATAACCTAGCATGAAAGGATGTAATAATTTTAAACTGCTCCAAGCCAGTCAAGTGGATACAGTGGAGACACATTCTGGGAGGTAAAACAGGTTGCTCTTGTGTTCAGCATGCCAGCCAGAGAAGCTAGTTCCCTCTCTGTTCAACGTTCACATTTTGGAGTTAAACAAGCATTACCAGAGTCGAGTTTTACACCCATCTGTGGTATGTCATCATTATGAAAATTCCGCTTTTACCACCTTCACTGCTACTCAGGAAACTTATTTTTGTAATCCTTCATGGTGTTTGACAAACAGAGCCAGTAAAGACTGCAAATGTTACCTACAGCACTGGCTGTGGTAACAACTATACTGTTACTTGTTTCTATACAACTTAGTTGAAGTCAAGCCCGAATATATGTACCAGTACCAGCAGAAATCACACTTCTGAGTTGCAGCATTAGTATAGTCTAAATAAAAATGTGTTTAAGTAAATACAGAAAACCAGAATGGTTTCTTAATGAGTCCAGCAAGCCACTTCTGCCTTGGTCGATTAGAAGAACCTCGGCACCTAGCAAGCTCTAGTAATTGTATGAAGATTGGCTGGAAACACACGCACAGCAAGTCTGCTCTTCTCTAATATCACATGTAAAAAACTACTATTATGGTAAATGTAAAAACCTAAGCACTACAGAACTTAAAATATTGGGGGGAATCTCCAGAAAAATTACAGCAGTGAGTACTAGAATGGTCAATACCCTGTGTCTGCTTTTAGCATTAGACAGTGAACTTGGATGGTCTGATATTCAACTGGATTCAGCAGGCATTCCAGATTGTGGTGCAAACAATATGTTTCCATGAAATGAGGCAAATTCAGGGAAATATGAAAAGCTATGTGATGTGGAAATTTGAATCAGAAGATCACTACAGGCTCTTCCAGCGTAATATTCTCTCTTCAAAAGCTTAGCCAGTTGCCTTATGCATCAGTGAACCCAAGGCCTGCAGTAGAGCTCATTTAGGGGATGGACAAATCTTTTAATCAATCTCAGTAGGCTTTGGATGAGGTCCTAGGGGAAGCTGTGATTCAGCAGTTCGTGGAACTAGGAAGGAAGCAATAGTCTGTTTTATCACTCATAGTGAGTGGAAAAGAATGAAAGTGAATACTAAAAGTAAGTGGGTGGAAGATAATTTGTGGTAGTAGGAAGGCACATTCCTTGCTTGGAAGTAAGCCTGAAGAATTTGTGTTTGCTGGAAAGTACTGACAGAAGCAGAGGCTATGAAGCTCTCCCAGAACACCTCTGATGCTGTTTCTAATGATGGAATGTGTCATAACTACACTGTCAGTGGGTGTGCCATGCACTGAAACTGCCCTGAGCTATCAGGGTGGAACTTTTTGAAAATCTGGTGTACACTACAACTAAGAACTTTTTTTCCTAGTAGCTAAAGACATTTCCCATGGTGAAAAACGTTATTTGTAAATTCTCTTCCAACTTGAACTGTTACTGCACCCAGAGTGGGTAGCATTTGCCTGATCAAATGTAGACTGTGGAATTGTCTATAACTGGTTATTTACATTCACTGGATGAACAGTGGAGTAGGTGCTTTTCAGAACAGATTTGTATGACTCACTGAAATACCAACATTTAAATGAACAGATATTCACAAGTGGCCTTCTAAAGCAACCAGGTGAATCCCATTCTTAAAGCACTATTACATTTCTAAACAGGAAATCAAGACAAGTAGTTGAAATATCTTGTTATCTCCAGAGCATGTATGATGACTAGATCTTAAGAGTCCTCATTGAGTATTCAGCTAACCTAAAGAAAGACATTAATTTTTACAAGCTTTGGATCAGGCACTGATTGACGGTATCAGATTTTATTCAAAGACTGGCATAAGAACAAGCAAGCTATGCCCAATAAGGAGAAGACGTCTTCTTTATTAAAAAAGCATAGAAAAATCTTAAGATCTTGGAATTATATACTTAAATTTTCATAATATTTTAATTTTAAAATATCTTTACACTTTTTAAACATACCCATAAAAATATATGTGATCAAATCAGCAAGTACTATATTATTGCGTTATATGTAGTATTATATATGAGCTTTGAAAAACCCCAACAAAATGAAGCACTGTCTTTAAGGAAAGATCCTTGTGGAAGGACCTCATGGTTAAGACTTCATGAAGTTTTGAGAGATTCACTTTTAAAAACGAGATTCAGAAAAAAGGAATTAAAAGAAGGAACAACAAAATTATACATAGGGAAATGTGAAAGTCTGAGGAACAATTCTACAAATGATACACATAGGAATTCCTCAGCAGCAAAGATAATCCTCAGTTACCAAGTTCCCTGGCCCTTTTGGACTAACAGCAGTGCAGAAGGACCATAATGGAATGAAAATTATGACCTTGTCCCTCGTTTTTCCCAGAACAGTAGCTCTCGGCAGTTGATGAATCTCACAGAACTGTAATGAATTACTGTGAAATAGCCCTGTGTTCTTATTGCTGATGTGCAGAAGGTCCTCCAAAGTGTGAGTGAACGGGGTAGTTGTAATAGGATTTTATATGTAGCTTTGAATTTCGCCTCAAAGTAGACTCTTAGCTTTATAGCAATCAGTGGCACTCAAATCACTGCCTTTAGAGGGGTCAGGACTTAAAATTGTATCCACCACTTCACTCAAATCTCTGTAACTTTGATAAAGAACTGAGGGGTTTTTTTCATTATTTGCTGTACTTAGCCCTGTGACTTTGACTGATAGACTGCATCCTATCCAATACATACATGCAGAACACTTAGGAAGCAAGCTTATGTAATGCCATTATTTTATTTTTGAATTATTCTCTGATTGTAAAATGTTCAACCATACAGTAGGGGCATGTTAAAACATGTACAAACATGTTCTTTCTGTGAAAATGAGAGAAAAACCTATATAAATAATGACAGGTTGTCCTCAAAAATCTGTTTTCCTAGGGCAGTATTCTTTACAATTGTATGTGATGAAATGCCATTTACAAAGCTTCATTAATCATTTTACCTTAGTGTCCTTATTCCCTTTGCTCTGAGGATTTCCAAAAGGTCAGTGCAGCCCCTCTTTGTTGCAAATACAGCTGAAACAGCCAAGAAAAACCTTATTTTTATTAAATAATTTAGTGTGGATTAACACTGTTTGATTTTAAAGAAGGTAAGAATTCCCTGAGGATTTAATTATCTTAAACTATAGCCTATAATTAAACTGTAAATTTCAATTACAGGTTTCTAAAAATGAACTTCTAAGCCCAGTGTTTCCATAATGTCATAGACTAGTATAGTATATCACAGCACTCTGGAGTATGTGCATTCATATATTGTAACTTCACTTTAAATTAAGGACATAAAAACTAGCAGATTTTGTAATGAATGTGTGTTTCTGTAATAGCTTTTATAACATTCATGTACCCATAAAAAATGGAATGGAAAAATGGAGTGGAAAAAATACCCCTGTAGACAGAGGTAGCTTCCTTTCAAAAGCAGACTCACCTGAGAGCAATTCATAGTGTAGACAAAACTCATTTCCCACATTTTACACAGAAGTAAATCAAGGTGTGGAGACAGTGCCCTAAAACAACAGACTGAAGAGATGCATATTTTAATTTATCAGTCAAAGAAGACTGAGGGTCCTTCATAACACTTCTTTCTTTCATAGAAAGAAAATACAGGATGCTGATCTATGGTAGAAAGTGTAAAAAGAACTAATGGTCAGGCAATTAAAGTCAATCAAATGCAAGTTAGAGAAGAGGCACATACTGTCAACAGAGGTTGTCTTCCTGAACACACTGCTCAGGAAAGCTGTGGTTTCTGCTTCTTTTTATGTCTTCCAGTTAAACCTGAATGCCTTTTCAAAAGTCTAAACCAAACAATGAGGCTAAATAGAGGCTTAACTTGCTGAAATTCTGTATTCCATAACATAGAGATCAGGCTAGGCAATCTCCAGGCAGCTTGGCAAAAATCTGTGAGGGTGCTCTTGAGTCAAGGGACCAAAATTCTTTAGCGATGAATGTGTCCTAGAAAGGACAGAGCAGGGATCTGCTCCCAAAGAAATTAAATGGAATTGTCAAGAGGGAAAGAAAAGCATTTCTCAATGGTGTAGACTATACTATTTCAGTCCTGGTTTCCTCCATCTTGTCACATCCAAAAAAGGTCAATATCTAAAAAATAAGACAGGATTAGTAGCAGCTGTTAAAATGGTAAATTGTAGGATGCAATCTCTTGCAGGACAACTTTTTTCATTCTAAAAATAAAACCAAAACTTTCTGCTTGGAAATTGGTCAGAAGCTAAAACTGTGATGTTTAAGTTTAGTTTGTCCGGGTTGTTTTTTTTTTTTAATCTAAAAATAAATTTTTTTAAAAAGAAAAAAAAAAGAAAAGCAAGAAATCTTTCCCTTTCCAACCCACTCCACTGTGGTATCAAGAAAAAATAGTTAGAGGTATGTAGACCTTAATTATATAGGTGAAATCTCTTAGAAACTCCATTCTATTTTAGATGACATCTATTTGACAATCACATAATGAGTCAACCTCATATTACACAAATTGCCCCTTACAAAATCAGTCCCTCTAGTAGCTAACATGGCTTCTACAGACAGAGTGATTAAGAATTATTTTAAAAACACACTCAAACTATTTATAAAACTTGCACAAAACTTTGTGTTTAGTTTTGATACAGGTAAACACCAGTTATCTCTCCCTGAGGAGTAACTCTTGCCACATACTGCCTACAAGAAAGAAGGGAGGGTGAGGAGTCTGATCTCAGCGATTAAGAAGGAACTGAGTAAAAGTTTCATGTTTCAAGTCACCAAATACGGCACAGTCTAAATAAACTTAGCCCCTCAGTAATGCCACTATAGGGTATTCATTCACACTGTCCAAAAAGCAACTGTTTGTTCCACTGCCAACCACCCACAGCAGCAGTCAGGTTTATTTAAACAAAGAGGGTGCGGACCCAAGAGCTACATCTTTCCAAACCTTGCTGTAACAACCGAATGTTTCAACATTGCTGTCATAGGTCTGAAAGGTGTCCTATATTGGACAACTTTCTAAAGTCTCCTAGCTGTGTTTTTAGGCTAAAGACTTACTCTGTGATTTTGCTGACCACTAACAGCAGTGCTGGGAGGCTTTTCTTTTCTTTTCTTTTCTTTTCTTTTCTTTTCTTTTCTTTTCTTTTCTTTTCTTTTCTCTTCTCTTCTCTTCTCTTCTCTTCTCTTCTCTTTTTTTCTTGGCAGTAGGTTACTTTGGATATTAAAAAACAAATGAACTATATTTAAAACACCTAGTGCACATGATGTTTTTAGTCCTGAGAGAGGTCACAGGATCACAAGACCATGGGAAAATTCAGAGCAGAGGACCCAGGAGGTTGTCTGATACAGCCTGCTGTTCAAAGCAGGATGAGTAATGAGGTCACAAAAGGTTTCTTGGGGCTTGATCCAGAAAGGTCTTGAAAACCTCAAAGGATTGAGACTGCATAAGCTGATGGTTGGATGATACAGAACTCAGGAGTTTGCAATTACATTTCTTATTATATCTGAAACAGCTGTTAAAATTTTCCAACTGCACTTTACTTATGTTTAGTTGCAGTGCTTATGCATTTTCATCTTAATTGACATAATGTAAACCACAACCAGGTTGCTGTTTTGTTGACTGCAGGAATTATTGTTGTCTTGTTTCCCTTTCTCTGGTAAACACAACTTCTGGCAACTGGACAAACAGTTTTTATGCACTGCATAGCACAAAACACAGAATGAGACTCGGTGGTAAGGAAGCAGAGGGTCGCTCTCTCAGTGAGGTCTGGCAGTACAATAACTGGTGTTGCAGACCCAGGTACAAAGGATTATGTGATAGGCACCAGGCCAGGATTCGATCCAGGTGGTATTCACCTTTTACATGGCCAGGCTCCATGTGATTCCAGAAGTGATTCTGAGAAACATGGATGTATTGACACCAACTGAGTCAAGTCAAGGTTTACTCCCTGACATGGACCACAAAGAAAGTATAGATATATTTTATATATCTTTAAAAATTCTAGCTCTGGAGACACGCTCCCCAGAAAACAGAAGGAAGAATGCTTGTAAGGGTATTTAAGGAACATGTAAAAATTATGAAAGACTGCAGAAGACTTTTCCGTGCTAGTCAGAACAGTTTCCTACAGCTATCTGAAGTGTAGAGTAAGATAAAAAGCAAGCCTCATGATAAAGCTAAGAGTTCGTAATGGGTGCATTGGCCTACTTAGCTGAGAATTTTAAAGGGTAAATTTAAAAATATGTACTACTATCCAAATCCTGAGGTGTTGAGAGTGACAGCTCTTAAGTCATACGCCAAAATATTCTTGGGATTAACAACAGTAAAATAACCTGGAAAAACGTCCCAGAGAGATATCCTGAGGTGGGCATGGACATGGAGCCAGTTTGCAAGAGGGAAAAGACAAGGGCTTTTCAAACGCTCCACCACTCCACAAGAGGATAAGGCGGGGCTCGCAGTGAGGTACCAGAGGCCCCCTGATGCTGGTATCTCTGAGGGATGGCTGGCTTCCACAGCCACAGAGTATTGCAGCAGCTTCTGTGCCCTGCCACCATGAAGCACATCACAGCTGCATAAAGGCTTCTAAGCTGCAAAGGACCAAGCAGAGACAGTATGAGCGTTGCTGTACAAATAGGTTCAGCATTTTAAAAGTTAGCTGATGGGGCCCACCTCCTTTTCTCCTTCCCTCTCCCTCTCTTTGCTTCTTTCTCTTCCTTTCCCTCTTTATTTCTCTTTTTTTTTTGTAATATTCCTATTGCATTTTTATGTAAAGATTTTATGTACATCCTCTAGGTGTAATAGCTAGGGATAGCTGCCAACATTTGCAGAATAAAAAGTAGGTCAATTCCGTTACGAAAGTGTTATAATTACCATGAATTCTGGCTTAATTTTCAAGCATGGAGTGACAAATTTTGGTCAATGTTGTAAAAAGAATGCTTTCATAAAAAGACACCACATTTACTCTTTCAAAATCCAACAATTTTTCAAACCATTGTCAGAAGAGAAGTGTATTTATTGTTGCAAGCAGCTTTGTTTCTTTTTGCTAGGCACACCTAGATCCCAAACATCTGAGAATCTTCAGACCTAGTTCTTCCTTAGACACCTGCGATTAAAAACGAGTCATCCTCCATTTCCCAAACCAGTCTAAGGGATGTCACACTGTCACACACATTTTGAAGTCTCCTAGATTGACTAGGAGGATGCCTAGTGAATGCAAAAGACTGACCATGCTTAAGTACCTAATTCACAGGTTCTTACCTTGACTAGCATATTCAGTTCCTTGAGCATAAAAAGCACATCATCCTGTCCTGCATGATGGGTTCCATCCAGATTTCTGAGATCTCTGAAAAAATTATTTACTTAGTTACTAACAAGAGAAATACAATTTTCAGAATCTCTCACTTACTGTGCATAATTTCACAAACCAGCACTTCTAAGACTAAGTAAGGTTTTGCCAATGGAATTTTTTTTCTAAGTTTTACCATTAACTTCCACTACAGAGTTTGCATTAAAAAAAGAAGACACTTTAGTCAGAGCTGCAGCACGTTCTTTGGCAGTTCTAGGCTTTGACAAATCCAACTACCAATCAACTTCCCATCAGGAACAGGACAACACTGTTGAGATAAGCTGTGAGATACCAGCACATTTTATCTTCATAATTCCATCTTTCATAACCGGATAATTCAGACTGATTTCGTTTTGCCACAGATCTGAACAGCCTCAACATTGCAGTATTATAATGCAGCATGTCATGGGGTAGAAACTCTTGAAGGAATCATTCTAACCTGGCACCAGACAGGTATAAAGACATGGTTTTGCAAGACTGAGCCACACAGCTGAAAGAATAAGTCCAACATGGCTCTCTACAAGTAAGATGCCTTAAAAGGTAATGTTTCTATGGGTATGTATGTGCACAGGAAGGCCAACATGACTCTCCATGAGTAAGATGCCTTAAAAGGTAATGTTTCTGTGGGAATGCACGTGCACAGGAAGAGGTTAAGTGTTGACTGCAGATTCAGAAGAAAAAGCATTTCTTCTCAGAAAGACCATAAAGGTATAACACATCCATAGTATATCATTCAGATGTGGAACTCCTTGCCACAAGGAACAGGAATACTGAATTTTACGTGGATTCAGATGGCATAAATTCTTGTCTGACAAATGTCAGGGACTATTCAGAACAGAGGTACCACATCCTGCTCAGGAATAGCCTGAGTCACCCATCAGGTTGTATTCAATCATTCAGAGACTATTCAGAGCATGTATCACCCTATGTTTGGTCTGCACAAGCCCTTCCCTCAGCATTTGCTATTGACTGCTGTGTGAGACAGGGTACTGCGGGGAAGTGAACATTGGTCAGACAGACCATAGCTATTCCTCTGTTTTTATGAGTCCACAGACAAAAGAACTGCTCTTCATAGTGAGCACTCCAACATCTCCTAGTAGTCCACAGTGAAGTTTTTAAAGCCATTAACCCAGAAAATACAGAACTAATCCACAAAGCTTGAGGGAAACCTACTCTTTTACCTAAGGATATCCAGCTTTATACCTAAGGCTTCTATACATAAGGAAACAACTATAGTTAAAACCAAAGAAGATTCCACAAAGCCCCAGTGCCTTGTCTTGACTGAGGTTCAGCATTCACTGCAGTTACTAAATGCTACTGACAGAGGAGAAATATGAGACGGTGTTCCCATGCACAGATGAGTGTTCTCAACAGAGGCCAGTTCTTTAACAGGAAATGCCCAGCATCGCCACTCCCATTTCCTTTAGGAAGAATACCTATAAATGAGAGAGTCTAGACATTAAGATTACCTGTACTTCCAATCTATACTTCCACTGGCTCATATAACACTAACATTTAGGTAATGCAAAGCCGAAGCTACTTCTCTGAATCTAGTTGAGCACTGCCATATAACCCAGAGGAGTACTTCGTAGAGGACACAATATATACCTTCCTTTCTTCCATATGAAAGCAATGTTGCTAATTGAGGAAAGTCCCATGCTTTCTGCTGCCACAGCCAATGCCAAAAGTTGAACAGCATGGAATGCCTCTGCTAACAAACAATACAAAAAGCAGGCAGGATGGGTCTCCTCTCCCAGCATAAACACCCAGGCAAGAATATCCATGGTGACAGGGAGCCCTGAGGCATTTGCAGCCGACGGAATATTTCCAGGCAGAAGAAAACACATTGTACTGCCAGAGCCACATCAGCCATTTCTGATTTGGTCAGCATCAGCTTATGCATGATTAAGTAATGACTTTGTATTCAGCTTTACAGTGGGAGAACTGCCCAGCTTAAGGCATCCCAATTCTTTTCCTTTTTGATTGACTGCAACTTGCTCTCTTATGGGAAACCTGAGAAATGTTTTGCTTGGATGCATGTGCGTATTTTTTCTTGTCCGAACAATGTGATACCTTAACTTTATATTCTTCTATTTTGTAAATCATCATTCTAAAATTTAAATCTCCGTGTTAGGCATTTACAACCTTAAAATGCTGTATACTATACTGTGTATAAAGAGACAGACAAATCTTCACTCACTGAACTCTATTTATGTTACTTTCAGTTATTTGAGAATAACCAGATGATTATTATATTGTGAATATGATCTGTATTTCTCTGCTCATTTCTTTTGTTTGTCTTGAAAAAACAACATTTCAAAAGTCAAATTTCTTTAAAAGATATAAATTAATAAAGGTATCTTGTAATAGTAGTTTTTAATAGACTGAAAAAAATGTAGGAACCCAGGAATAACTTTTTTATTATATCCTATAAAACTTAATAGGTTGACAGAAGAGGTATTATCTTGCTCCATGAATAAATACTACAATTTAAGTTAGCATCACTGATCTATTTTCCCTGGCCACCTTCTTTATCTTCGAAGCCATTGAGCATGGGTAGAGTTAATAAGTTTAAAATGCATTCCTACATCATCACAGTGTATTCCGTCTGCCCCGCTGAATGAATATGAGAGCTTCCCCAAAAGGAGCCCTCAGGGCATTGCGGGAGCAAGGCTGGATTTTCTCTAAAGACCCAGTGTTTCTTTTCTCAACAGGACTTCAGAGGAAAGAGAGCCACCTACTGCTCTATACGAGACATGCTGCAGCACCTCTTTTTAGATTGATAATTTGAAACGTCAGGGTGGGACTTAAGGAAGGAAGTAGAAACCTCTGCTGTTTTCCTCTTTTATGCTGTGGAGTCAGGTGGCAAAGGAAGTGGAGTGCTGAGCAGTGCTGTCCACCACCTCCTCAGCCTAGCACAGAGCACAGCTGCATCCAGCAATGGAAGTAACCGGGGCAAAAGTGTTTGAATGCAAACAACTGTCCTTTTTAGAAATAAAAATAAATAAAATCCGAAAATACTGCAAATCCTCCGCATCAGGAGGATGCATCACAAGTGTGACACAGCCTGGCAGAGCAGAACAACAACCAGCAGTGCCTGGTAGGTTGGACAGAGGCAAACCACACGTGCTTCCATACAACTACACACAAAGTCAGCCTCCAGGGCTGTAAGGAATGACATTCTTATCTGCTGTGACAAAGGTCAACGCTCCCCCACACACTCCAGAATCTGTATTTATCAGCGTCACCTTTTGCCTGTGGGCTGCAGCCTCACAATCAAGCTGCTTTTGGTGCAGCATGTCACTAACCAAGGAAGAGTCACTCCACAGTGAGGGTCTGCAAGATCTGAGAAGGAGGCAGCAAGGCAGAGAAATCCACATTCCTTGCTAATGCAAGGGGTTTTGGCACTATCTCGTGCTGAGAGCATAGGTAGGTTTAAAATACAACTTGTCTTGGTTGAAAAAAAGAGGTAGAAAAAAGGAGAAGTCTAGGAAAAGCTTTGTCTATCATTCCAGGCCCTGCAGCCCCTTGTCCTCCCTGTGTTATGATGAGAGGAGTCTATGGAGAGCTGGGGGTCCAGCCTGTGGATGGAAGTGATCACACTGATGATCCTGTGCATGTTGCATAAAGTCCTGGCCCAAGTACCCCTACACTTCCTTCCTCAAGGTCTGCATGCTACTGCACTGGTGGTATCTGGTACTATGTACAGAAAAACCAAGAAGAGTACAGCATGTGTGAAAGGCAAAGCTAAAGTCTTTGAGTACTACAACCAAATCACCACTTCTCATAAAATGTTGCAGAATATGTGTTATGATCCAATTATTATTATTACTGACATTCTTTAGAAATTCCTCTGCCCCAATTAAGGTGCAAATGAGACCATATTCCAGTGACAATAATAAGGGTTTTATTTGATGGTAAATGAGAGAAAGAAAGAAGGAAAGAAAGAAAGGTAAAGCATAGGTGGGGACGACAGAAAGAGAGTGACAGGGACAGAATAAGGAATATATCACCACTCCATGGATCCCAACGATGTTCTGTTGATCCTCTCCAGCTGGTGTTCTTGGTGGTGAAAGTCCCCCCAAAACACACAGAATCCCAGGGGTTTATATGCTCAGGCTGGGCAGGCATGTCCGGGCGTGTCCCCGGGGGGGCAGGGGGGGCAGCCTGTGGGACCAAGCCTCTCATGTGGATGTCCCATGGATGTGGTTTGTGGGGCTGGGGGTTCCACAGGGGGGCCAGTTTGTGTATTCGGAGGATGGATGTTTATTGCCTCTCACCAGAGGTTACACCACGCACCCAAAACCTCCTCCTCCCCCCTCGGCTGGGGGGGAGTCTGTGTAAACCTGCCTTCTGTGAGCTGTGCTCTCTCCCCCACCCCCAACTCAGCCAGGATGGCAGCTGGAGGCTTTGCCCTATTGTGGAGGCATACCTTCTCCTCGGCCTGAGCTGATTGAACAATGGGTTTCTTTCAATCTAATCAGCAGTTCGAGCTCCAGTCCAAAGTTCTTCAAGAAGTTTTCTGTGGCTATAGCTTCTTTAAAACTTCATATCAATGTTTGAGGCATAAACTATTTTCAGTCTCTGACAATATGTTTGATATATGTTTTTGTTTTCTTCCCTTAATTTTTTAAGAATGGCTTCCCGGTAAGTTTGACTCACAGAAGACATTCAGGCTAAATTTCAGAACCAGAACAGAAGGACTGATTTGCTTCATGTTTTCACACAGATGTAATACCGTATGATAGGCACACAGCCACAGCTGTTCGATACTCGCAAACTCATGTATGTACCTTGTTTGAAACAATGTAGTTGAATATGCTGCCAGGAATCTTTTACATTCCTGTTTTCCAGTACGCAGAATTTTCCGGGCAGTTACTTACACGTCAGTAGGATGGCACAGGCATCTACACAAAGCCAAAGCTTTCAGTGGACGACAGACAGCATCATCAAAATGACTCAGCTCTGGCAAGGCTGATGACTGGACAAGATGACCAGAGGTGGCTCCCATGTAGGAAAAAGCCTGTAAAACTTAAAGATCTTCACGCTGTTGTTAGCTTTGACTGAGACTGAAAAGCACAGATTCCAAGAGGAAAAGCTCTATTACATATCCCATGATGCTTATTAATTTATATTGGTGCATTTTCACATGTATTTGATAAGGGGGCTGGAGCACCTTCCCTATGAAGACAAGTTAAGAAAATTGGGGCTGTTCACCTGGAGAAAGTTGTGTGGAGACTTCATAGCGACCTTAAAGTATCTGCAGGGGCCAGCAGGGAAGCCAGAGAAGGACTGTCAGGAACTGAAGCAACAGAACAAGGAGTAATGGGTATAAATTTAGAGAGGGGAAATTTAGGTTACATATTAGGAAGAAATTCTTTACTGTGAGGGTAGTGAGACACCGGAACAGGTTGTGCAGGGCGGTTGTGGATGCCTCAACCCTGCAGTGTTCAAAACCTGACTGGGTAAGGCCTTGAGAAACCTGGTCTAGCGGGAGGTGTCCCTGCCCATGGCAGGGGAGGCTGGGACTAGATGATCTTTACGGTCCATTCCAACCCCTTCACATTCTATGATTTTAAAACTTCACTCCAGGAATTGTGCATTGCACGCACACACAGAGCAAAAAGACCATGTGCTGCAGATACTGCAATTTATTGTTAAATGGCATTTCAGTGGTTACAGAGAGACCCAGCGCCCGCACCTCGAGCCTTTCCTCCTCCGCCCGTGGCTGCTGCAGTGAACCCACACCGAGAAGCCGCTCGCCTTCACTGAGGAGCAGCCGCCTGTGGTAATCAGCGTCATCAGATTTGCCCTGATCTTGAGGAACTTCTCCCTCAGCATTCCAGACATGGCGTACAGCCACACCCGCCGCCCGCCTGTGGGCGCGTCCGTGCAGCCTCGTCAGCCAGCTGGAGGGAGCGAGGGCGTGGCCGCCCTCACTAAAGATGGCGGCCGAGGGCGGCCCGGCACCAGCGTGGCGCTGCGGCCGAAGCCGTTTCCGCCCGCCCCTGCCCGTCACATGATCCCCGGGGGCTGCGGCCGCCGGTGCCCGGCCCCGGCGGGGCAGAGCCGAGCGGGCGAGAAGCGGCGGCGGGGGAAACAGCCGAGCCGAGCCGGGCCGAGCCGGGCATAGCTGAGCTGAGCTGAGCTGAGCTGAGCTGAGCCGAGCCGAGCCGAGCCGCGCAGGGCCGGGCCGCGCCGCGCCACGCTCCCGGCCGCAGCGGTGGCGCCGGGCGGTCTGGCCTTGAGTGCACTGCGCGGTCCGGGTGGCTGCAGCGAGATGGAGCCCGAGGAGGGAGAGGATCGCACCCCCCTGCTGAAGGAGCCCCAGCCCGACACGGGTGAGAGGAGCGGCAGCTGCCCCTGTGTGGCAGCGTCGCGTTGCCATGGAGGCGCGGGCCGCCAGCGCCGCTGTGGGGCGCGGGGGTCGGTGCCACCGTGCCACTGCCGGGGTGACGGGAAAGCGGTGACGGGGAAAGCGGTGGTGGGCCCGGGGCTGCGCCGCCCGCCCGCGCCGTTAGCGGCGTTCGGTGCCCGGGGCGCCGCGGTGCCCGGAGGTGCTGGATCAGGCACGGCCCCGCGTCCTCACAGCGGTCGCGGCTCTGTCCGTGGCGGGGTCAGGCGTGCAGCCCTGTCAGACAGCAGCCCTCGGCTCGGTGTCATTGCAGTGAAGACATTCCAGCCCAAATACTGGTCCAGCTATTAAAAACTATCGGGGTCGATCGAGATTGTGTCAAAATTTCGTATGAAAGCAGAACCTGAATGAGACTAAACGCTTGTTACAAGCATGGAGAGGAAGGAAGGTGAAAGGATGCACGAAGGTAGGAGAGGAGGCTCGATATATGGTCAGAGCTTAACAACACAGCCTGCACGTTTATTTGTCCGTGCTGTTTTGCTTCCCAGAATGTACAACCTATAAAGAGTAGCGTAAGATTTTTAGTTTCTTTAGTATGCCATGGAAAAATGCTCATACCTATTTAGCAAATGTGCAACTGCATCAGGGGGTCTGCTAACAAAATTACTTTAAAAGTACCAGAAAGAGAGAAATTTGAGCTCAAGTCTTTCTAAAGCAATACGTTCTTAAGTTTGCACAATGCATCAGGCTCCGGTTGGAGGTGGCTCACCTCACCCCCAAGGAAAACTACAGCAGAGGAACAACTTCCTTTAACTGCCGTGCAACTTGCAGCACAGCCCTGTTTTTTAACTGCAGTTTAAGAATCTTGTTCAATTATAGCTGCAGTACTTTAAAACATGCCCCTGAAATCAGAATTAACTGTGGATGTAGGACCCAAGACTGCTAGTCAAGGTAAGACCTTGGACACAATGCTTTAAACTTTGGTAAACTGCTTTAAACTTCAGGGGGGTGAATGTCTGTGTGTCTGATTATAGCAATCTCCTGAAATGCACCTGTAAGCTTCTTGAATCTTCCATCCTGATCTAATATTCTTGGGTATTTCAAGTGCACATGATGGAATGACAGGGAATCAATAATTTAGTAGCTATTTGCCTCAGACTTCAGTTCTACATGTTTGTTAGGTTTTTTTAATAAACTGTTTACAGTTGGAAGAAAATCTTACACTTGTGACCTTAAGTTCTTGCACATCTGTTTTGTGGAGCTTGCTCTCCGTAAAAGTTGCATACCAGTAAGAGTCTTATAGAGGAAGAGTAATGGATGTTCCAGTTAATCTGCATTTCCAAGGAAGGGTTACATCACCAGTGCGTTATTCAGCTTTCTGTTATTATTGTCTAACACCAGCAACGACAAGAAGTGGAACAGTTAAGTAGCTTTACCTGTAATTATATTCATTGTTATAAATTATATGACTATACATTTTCTACTTAAGGCAAATTGCTTTTTAAACAACAACAAAGAACAACAAAGCTGCTTGACTAGTTTTTGTGTAGTACTTCCTGTTCTTAGTGCCTTTTGTTTTTAATGTAAGCAATAAAATCTTGGCTGCTCTCCCTCACATCATTTAAAAATCCAGGATGGCTTTTTCAAATGTTTCGGAGGCAAAACTTGCAATTACCGCAGGCCTGGAAGGGGTTTTGAGTATTTGTACAATAGCCTTGTTTATTATTTATTTATTAAATGAACATAGCAAGTACAGCATCTCTGTGTCATTTTAACAACTTGTGCAGCCGTAATGAACTTCACATAAAGTTTGTCAAGATTAGAGACTTAAAAAATGGGAAAGTTCTCTTAATTTCATGAAAAACAATCTTGCAGAAAGGCTCTGTTGGTGTTCCCTCTGAAAAATAAAATCATATAGGCTCATTCCTTGTTTCAGGGAAGTTACTGGGAAGGGGAATGTATCTCATCCGCTTGTCCACAGGGCATGTCTTTTGTTTCTTAGTGCAGATCAGAAAATCCAGTTAAGTGACATACTGCAGTAGCAGATGAAGCTCTAGTCAGTCCTGTTCATAGATGTACTTGTTCTATTCATCATTTGAACTCTGAGTAGTGAAAGATGAATGATCAGTAGACTGATGCAATATCTGCTGATCCCCAGCCTTTCCAGAGTTTCAGACATCCAGGTTATAGAACTTCCCATTAGCAACATAGCTCCCTCACAAGAGGGGAAACTCTATGCTCGATTTGAAAATTCAGCAGATTGTTCAAGTAGTTCCTCAATAATTTGACATTTCTGCTCAGTAGTTTCAAGCATTCCCAGTTCATAAAGAGTAGCTGCAGAGCTTTAAACTGCTAGAGCTCAGCTCTGATCTGGATCTCCTGGCACTGATGAATGCTCTCTGCCAAATGCTGCTGTGTACTCTTCTAGAAAATCAATAATTGTGTTACAGAGCACAGTCTGCTATCCATGTAAACAGCTGACAGAGCTGACCTAATGTCACGACACAGATTTTATGCTGAATCTTAGGACTCATTTCCTTTGTTGTCTTGTGACTGCCAACAGGGTGTACTGGGCAACTGGGAACCTGTTACTGTTTCACAGTGCCACCACAATGTTTGCCATTCCGCTTTCTGGTAGTTTTCTCTGTTTGGCAGCTGTCAGCAAATGCATATTCCCTTATAAGCAAACTTAAAGAAGGAAAATTTGTCTTAGAAAACAGCCTGAAATAGCAATGACTGTTGTTTAGCACTCCTTTAAGAGTATTTGTTTTTCTTGACCCATTTCTCTGTATATTACAGGCTTCCCACTAATTTGTTTTTGGGTTTTTTTAGTGTGAAATTCTGTCTTAAATAAATGTTACAGTATTTTGTAGAGGACTTTTGAAACTATGTTTCTAAATCCATTTCCACAGACCACACACTATCCTTCCTCTGCAGCTCCCACTCTAGTGTGGGTAACTGCCTGTTGTCTAAACGAGAATTACATTTGCTTTGCACATCACTATGAAAGTGGCTTTTAAAAATTTTTTTCAACCAGCCTCAGACTCTACCCCTATTGCATAAACTCCTTAAGAAGAAAAATTACCTTGTCTCTTTGCTAATTTTTTCTCTTACCTAAAGATTTCTGAGAACCTTAGTAAAAACTGCTTACGAGTTGTCCTTATTCTGTTAGGTCTGTTAAATATTTTTCATTTGCTCTCGTTTCAGTCCCTGCATGCTGCTCAACTCGCTACAATCTCGCACTCCTGGCCTGTTTTGGGTTCTTCCTCCTGTATGCACTGCGTGTGAACCTCAGCGTCGCTCTGGTGGATATGGTAGAACCTAACACAAGCTTAGCAAAGAATGTGACTTCCAATGTGTGTCCAGAGCATTCTTCCACTGTAAATGTTCCTCGCAACACAACGGTGAGGTCTCAGACATACTGTCTTGTAATGTAGCATGTCAAAGTGGTTTCAGTAGAAGTCTGTGATAGAACCATACTTAGGTGGCAAGAAAACAGGCTGATTTTTACTGGAAGGCCTTTCCAGTGGTTCTTTAAAAGCTATTCTGGGAAGTATTAGCCTTAAATGACTAGCTAATTAAGAAGCGCTGTGCTCAGGGTCAGCTTTTATATGTACTTCTATTCTGTGATATTCCTTAAAAATTGGCTTATCTGGCCACGTAGATCTTTCATGACTCACTGTTTTATATGCTCCTTATCAGTTGTTACTGTTACATCTGCATCAGAGCTCACATCACTGTCCAATTTGCCTGGTTTTTGTACAGTCACAATGGCATGAAATTTCATTACAAATTAACATGTAGTATTTTTCTCTTCACTTCTTTGATCTGTTTCCCAGGTCATGCTTTTTGTCTTTATATCCTTTACCTCTGACTTCCAGTAATCCTTAAAATCACCTTTCTTAACCAAACTTCTGTATATGGAAAAAAAACCTTCTAAAAAAATCCCCGATTTTGTGAATTTGGACTTGCACGGATCTTGTAGTTGAAGTTATTCCTGAGCACTCTTGCCATCTTCCTGCTTTCATTTTGTTCACTTGTTTAGAGGTCATTTATTATTTATCACAAACAAATTATAATGGTGAACTTTATGGGAAGATTCTGTCTCATCATTTCTGTGAAATGTGTGCTGCTCATTTAAATGCTGAAAAATTGGTCTTTTGGAAGTGATCCCAAATTTCAGAATCAAGTTATTGTGCAACAGGTTGTATCTTCTTGCTGGCTTCCTTTATAGCTGCAGATTCCTACCTCAATCATCTTCGCTTTTATTGCACTGTCCACTAAAATCATCTTCCTTCTGTTGTGCTTGTCTCATTATTCCACCTACCCTTGTGAGCCCTGTCCTTGACTGCTCTCTTTCTTTATATTAAATTTAAGCCACCTGTATTTCCTTGTTTGTTTTTTTGTCCATAAATTTTCTGCAGGTAAAGCCACATTATAGACCGTGACAGAATGTCCACTCTGTGATTCAGAAGTGGGATTTGTACTCAGGCAGACCTACCTACCTGTCACCTAACCCAAGCTGCTTAGAATTCAGAAAGGCATAACTGCCAGAGCACTTGTATTTCATGCAGTGATGATTTTCATACGTGGGTTAGATATGTCTGAACAGACTGTAAACTACCTGAATTAGCTTTTAACACAACTTTGATTGCAGTATAGGTGGCTGTAGAGGAAGGAGACCCTAGGGAGTCGGTCACGAAAAATTTGAAATCTATTTATAAAGGACTAAATAGTGAATCAATGTGATTCTTTTCTCTTCTTAGGGAGAAAAATATTCTTGGGATGCTGATACTCAGGGATGGATCCTTGGTTCTTTTTTCTATGGCTATATCATTACTCAGATTCCAGGAGGATATCTTGCAAGCAAAATTGGAGGCAAGCTGTTGCTGGGGTTTGGCATCTTTGGTACCTCTGTATTCACCTTGCTTACTCCCTTAGCTGCAAATTTGGGAGTTGGCTACCTCATAGCTGTCAGAGCCTTGGAAGGACTTGGAGAGGTAATCCTGTTTCCTCTATGTAACTTGGATATATATCTGAACAATTTGTTTAAAATTGTAGTGATTAGACTCTGTGGGGGTTGGTATGCTGGAATAGTATATGGATTGTTTCATTTGAGTGGCTTAGTTTTATGGTTTTTTAAATAATTAAAGCATTTGCACTATATTTTAGCCTAAGCTTTTCAGATAAGAAATGTAAGAATACTTGAGCCAAAACTAGAGCTGTTCTCATTTTTCAGAAGCCAGGGCCTCAAAACAGCATTTTTTGTATCATTGCTGCCTTTCCAGTGTATACAGAATCAAAAGCAGGATGAATTAATTCTGCCTCCTTATTCTCATGCCTTGCACAATTTTTATAAATGGTTTCTTGCTAGACAACAAACTAACAGATTGTACTACTGCTTTTTAATGAAACATGCTTTGAAACATGTAAAGTTGAAGTGAGTTCTAAAATTCGTGCATTTCAACAGAATGAAATGATGTTTTCTAGGGTGTTACCTTCCCAGCTATGCATTCAATGTGGTCTTCTTGGGCTCCTCCACTGGAACGCAGCAAGCTCCTTAGTATTTCATATGCAGGTGAGAAATTCCCACGCTGATAATGGGATTATAAATTTTTACTGCAGTAACAGGGAGGATTGACTTAAATCAAAGGGATTTATATTGTAAATTTTAATCAGCATTTAATCCAGAAAGCATAACATTAAAGTAAGTCTTGCTTTCCATTAGTCTTGCTTTCTTCATTTATTCAAGGCTTTCATGACCTGACAAAAGGCAGTGATCTACAAATAAGTATAAAATTGGGTCTAACTTTGGTATAAAGTGGTGCAAAGAGTTACTGTGAAGCTGATTAATAGAAGATACTGTAAATAAAAAATATTTAGTATTAGGAACAAAAAAGCTGTGACAGTCACAGGATAAAGCTGTTTGGTTGGTTTTAGGAGGGTTTTTTAAGTGTTCTTGGAGGAACTTGGGGAAGAAACCGTCCGAGGTCCCATGTATTGCTGCAAGAGCTCCTTGTCAGAGTCCAGTACTCCCTGACCAGATTCTCCTACATATTCTGTGTCTGGAAGGTGTAATGTTTGATATCTGATTTACTTGTTTGAAGATAGTTGATGTTACACAAGATTTTTGATTTAACAGAGTGATACAGAATTTACTGAAAGCACAGCACAGATATAAGCAAATATAAATTGACACTTAGCAAAATGTAGCAATTGCAATGCACTTTAATTTGGGTTGAAGACAAGTCGAGTCTGTTGGTCTCTCAGAAATTCTGTTGCTGTTTAGCTTTTATGCTTTGTGTTGGGCTGACCCATGTATTCACTTCCCTCATGTTGGTCTGGCTAAGTCAGGGAAACAGTCACACTTTTAATGAACTGAATGAGGAGAAACATTTGCACCACCAGCTGATCCACTTGACTGACACAGCTGCTTATCTAAACCAAAGCCACCTTCTGATGCCCTGTCGAGATAAAGTCAGCTTCTTTGCAACAACTGTGGTTGGTCACACCCAGCATTATTCCCTGAGCTTATTCCCATTGTTCTTGCCCTCCTCTGCTGAGCCTTCTTGCATTTTAGGGGTTTATTGGTCAGTAACATTGCTCAGTGCAGTATTTGGGGGACAGGTGAAAAATACAGTCTAAATCTGCTAGTCAAAATTGATATTACTTTTTTGAGGATGACAAATTTTGTATTCAGTTACTGAAGTAATGGTTTGCTTTGCTCACTCCTATTAGTAATAATTCTGTTACAGCTTTTTTAATTGTCCTGTGGTTTGTCAACAAGACAGGGCTATACCATGTAAACTTCAGCTACAGTTTCTTAAGGAGCTAAGACAGTCTAGTGACTCACTTTTCCCGGAGGAATGAAGCCTTAATCCTTTCTTCCTCACATTTCCTCACTTTGCTCTGAACCAAGTGTCTCATCACTCATTGAAGTGACCTTCAGTGATCTCCTTCAACCCACCTAATGCATCAGAAAGCTTTGTTCTTTCTCTTTTTAAAATGTTTTCTACCTTAGTATTTAATTAAATCCACTTTAAAAGAAGTCTTCCTGTGAGACCCAGCACACAAGTTAAGCAGAGAGTACAGGGTTGGGATTGCCTTCTACTGCATTTAACAATTGGTAGTTTTTAAACTGTCCTTGTGTATTTTGTGAAACTATATGCTAATGTACTAGTGAGAAGAGCCTGTGGCCTTGAAGAGCCAATTGTTAGCAGTCCCAGGTGGATAAGACATCTTGTGTAAGCTTGGCAGGCTCTTTTCCTTCCACCATGGTGGCTGTCATGTGTTCTGTAGCTAATTTAATCGTGATCATGTTGATTTTCTGAGAGAACCTCTGCTTGAGGTTATATGTAGTTATTATTTTGAGTTATATTTTACATGATGTATGTGGTTTTGTTGTTCATGGTTGGAGCTTTCTGCCTAAAAAATTATTGTTTCCATGAAGATGGAATCTAGGTAGCCAGAATATCAATATAATGTTAATATTTTCTGAGTTGAGATTAGGTTTGGAGAAGTAATCAAACAGCGAACTTTGAGAGACAAAACCTATTCTTTATCACCAGTAGAGTGTCTAAGTATGTAAATAATATGGGTTTCTGGTTTAGATTTCGAAAGGGAAACACCTGCCTTCCTTATTCTTGCCAAATGTGTGTTAAATTATAAGCACAGGGATAGTTCTTTCTGGCTTTCAGCTGTATTCTGAACTGGAATCTGCTCATCTTTCCCTTCTTCCTTGATCCTATACCATGTCACATTTAGGGAACATGAAATTTGAACCTACTTATATATGGCTGACTTCTGGTTCATGTTTCTAGCATTCCTGGTTTTGCAGAACTAGTAGGAGATACGAAAAATGCAAACTGACTGTATTGTGACATTATACTCCCAAGGCCTTAATTATACTGTGCTGAGCTCTCTCTTGTTTTACAGCGATACTAGTTGACTAATTTGGTTTAGATGTGTTAAAGCCATCACTTTATTGGAGACAAATGTGCCAAGAATGATTATCTTTTATTCTTCTTTGCTTTTGATTTTGGCTTCTTAAGGCATTGGGACTCTATTTGCTTGGAGCTGCCAAAGCAGCTCATTGTGCCTGTGTTTCTTTAAAGCAAAGCACAACCTTCTGGTGGTGGTGACAATCTTTATGCATGATTTATTACAGAAAAATGAAATAACTCTGAAATGCCACTTATACTTAAGGGGTTCATAGGAGATCTAATTATTTTTCCACTTTGTTTTGCTTTCTTCTGGTAGGTGCCCAGCTGGGAACTGTTGTGTCTTTGCCGCTATCTGGTTTAATTTGTTACTATATGAACTGGGTTTATGTGTTCTACATATTTGGTGAGTTTGTATTGTTTTGATTTTTCCTAATTATTAAAAGTACAGTCCATATTCTTTTTGAAAAGCATACCTTATAAAACTTATTTTAAATTTTAAAAGCATGTTTGACATGTTGGGTTGCTGTTTGATTTCTTCTGGGCAATTAGAGATATTTAAAGCTAAGTAGATTCCAGTGAATGGCTAAATAAGCCTTCTTCCAATCGGCAAAGCTGTCTCTGAGTTGGACAAAAGCTGGTACAAGTCAAATGCTCTTAACTCTCCCACCGCTTGAAAACAAGAGGCTGAAATTTCTTATCTGAAGTGTGAAATTGAGTTAATAACTTTAATCCGAGGAGTAAACTTCTACTTTGAATGAAAGAACATGTGAAAAGTTACTGCTGCTTGAAGTGTAAACTGTGGAAAATCTCTAGCAGTCACAGGGATGCTGAAGGAATGCCCAAAATGCAAGGCATAGCATGTTTACTGTGACTTATATTCTGGAAGAAGCTGGAACAGAATTTTTTTTTTTAACAGCCTGTCACAGATCTAGCTGCTGCTTTTTACAGGTCTATTTACGTGTCCGAGCCATTTCATAGTCTGCGTGGGGAAGAGGGAATCAGAATACAAGAAAAGGGTTACATTTTCCTCAAAAAAATCATCTCCATTTTTTTATAAATTACAAAGATTCAGACCAAAGAACTTAACAAGATGAAATAAGTTACAATAGTACAATTACATAAATGTGCAGTTAATTTGGACCGATTATTGAAAAGTTACCTTTTTTCAAATAACAGTTCTAGGATTGGCTTAAGGAAGAAAAGGAGGTTTGGTACATTGATGGAGCTGTATGTAGTGATATTCTATGTATGTGCACAAAGCATTTTTTGTGATTAAACTTCATATTAATTTTTATTTCCTGAGGGTGAGCCATATCCTTTGCGGCTCTTCCATGTGACTGATAAGAATACGTACATGAATAAGAATATGTATGTGCATGCAGCTTTCTTGCTGCATGAAGCACTTCAAGTATAGAAAAAAAAACAGGAAAAAACAACAGCAAAAAAATCCTGCTTAGTCATCTTCGTTGTTTATTACATCTAAATGTGCATTGTTAAAACACTTTGGGGAACTAGTGTTTGTAAGTAGATAAAAAAATAATGTTCATTAAAATTATATTAGAGTTTTGAGAAAACACTTCTGATTATATCATCTGAGATTATATACTCAATATAATTGCTTTTTAAAAATTTTTATCTCTTCATCCATCTTTTCACAACAATAGGTGCACTTGGCGTATTATGGTGGTTCTTCTGGATGTGTTTGGTTAGTGATACACCAGAAACTCACAGGAGCATTTCACATGCTGAAAGAGAATATATACTGTCTTCCCTAAAAGATCAGGTACAGCACTTTGGTATAGACATACTTACTTAAGCCTAAACATAAACCACAAACATTGTCACTAATATCATGCTGTGTTTATGTATAGAATAGCATTCTTAAACTGAAATGGAAGCGGGATTTTTCAAACAAAAAAAAATTTTAAAATAGTGCAGTTGTAAACTGAAAATCAACAATCAAACAAAGCATTTATTGTAATGCCTTTTGTTAGAGATGTTGCGGTCCTTTGTTTAAAAAGCTTTTTATTTAAGAAAAAGCTCAAATCTGTCACTTTATACTAGATCCAGACCTGTATAATGTTTTTAACATTTGCAGTATAATAATTTTGAGCATTTCTCTTTCTCAATGTGTCATCTAGAGTAAGAAAGAGATTACTGTTTTCAGAGAAAATGCTAATGAGCCACTTCCTAAAGTTTGCATAAGATTCATTCCTGTGACTGGGGGAATATGTATTTACAAACAGTGAAGCTAGCTGAGAGACCAAAATTAATATCTGAGATTGAGTAGGAAAGATTCAGCTAAATAAACACCTCAGGGGTGACTAAATATTAAGTTATTTATAGTAAAAGCAGAAGGCATCAAATTTCAACAAGGGAAGGCATACTTTTTGAATTACAAAATGTAGTAATTGGTTTACTTTGGGATAGTAAACATCAGAGCAGTAACATACCTTTGTATACCTTCACTGAGAACTGAAGACAGTAATTAATTCATTGCTGATTACTTGCATCTATCAACTGAGACTCATTTTGTGGCTTTCAGAATGGATGACCAGCATAGATTTAGTTAGCATCAAAACAGTATTTAGTAAATGTTCACATCAATGTCCTGATTTCTTTCTTCTTATCTTTTTGTCTCCTGACTAACAGCTTTCTACACAGAAATCTGTTCCCTGGAGGCCTATGCTGGAGTCTCTTCCACTCTGGGCTATTGTTGTGGCACACTTCTCTTATAATTGGACTTTCTATACGCTTCTTACACTCTTGCCCACATACATGAAGGAGATCCTGAGATTTGATGCACAGGAGGTGAGATATATGCAAATATAGGCACTCTCTTCTGAATTAAAGAAACTAAATCATCTGCTGTTTAGAATAGAAGAACCTGTTTAAAAACCTTGGAATGTAAATGTATAGCTGGGAAATGATAACCCCGCACAGTGACACAGGTGCATCAAGAATGTTGCCTGCCTTATAATTTCCACTATCTTATTTGACATTTACCTTAGTGCTAGCTTTCAAGTTAAATTTTCTGTTTGAAGATGCGTGGTACCCATCTTTTACTGCTCTGTTTTAAAACAGTAACTATAAAAATATTTTCCCTGTTATATGGCTTCTACGATTATTTCGGATTTTACACCAAGTTTTACGGCTCCTGAAACACTATCTACTTCTTTGCTAACTCATAAAGGAGAACATTTCCAGTTAAAAATAAAACTAAGAAAAACCACTGGACAAGTGGCATTTTTGAAAGTATTTTAAGGATGGGGTTTGGGGAAGAAAGGGACCTGAGGGAAGCTTCATTCTTATTGGATCAGTTTCCAAATTGTCACTTTCTTTCCTCAATGAGCAGCAGAGGTAAAATACCTTTTCTTACTAAGGTGACCGAATGAAACAAAACCATAGTCTTAAGGTCCAGATATAGTGCTTTTCAAGGAAATTTTATAAAAGTGAGTTATTTATCAGGGAAAAATTAAGGGTTGGGGGAGGTGGAATATTCTTATTTATAGCAATTAATTGACTGTACTAGTCTGTCTTTAATGAAACAGCTTTAGTGATGGCGTAGCTTACCTGTAGAAACTGGTATAGCTAAGATAAAAAGGTGCTCAGAAATTTGAAGACGTTTAACGTAGTCTTTTCCTGGTTTAACAAACAAAACTGGTTTAGAGCACTCTGAAGATGAATGCCATGCAAGCAAGAGGTGATGCCAGCAATCTTGGGAGGAGAGGGTGGGGAACCTTAGCATTAGAAGAGAAAGTTGCATTAGGACAAGCTGCAAAATGGCTGGAAAAAAACTAACTGAAGTTGCTGATTCCTTATTGTGCTGGGTTCCTTATTGTGCCTCATCAGGTATTCCCTGAAGAGGCATCAGCATCTGTGAAAGTCATTTGCTACTACAGCTCTCAGCGGCAGGTGTTTTGTAAAACACCGTTGCATTAAATGGTAACAGGTTCTGCTGTGGTTTCCTTTGTCTAGGGTTATGTTTCTTCTTTTTGGAGTAACTTAGAGTCCTGGCTGTTGTGAACATCAAAAAAAAAAAAAAAAAAGCTTGTGTGATAGTGTTGCTACACATTTAGATGGAAATTGCATTACTGTTTAAAATATACAGTTGTTGCAGTTCAGTTTCCTTTCTAAAATATAGAAATCAGTTAAAAATAATGCCGTCTTTGAATAGTGCTTTAAAAAAGTTTTTTAATTACTGAGACTCTTCTATTTTTCAAAATTTTACTTACTGTTTGTGAAAACTGAGCATTGAAATCCAACAGGCAGCATGCTTAAGTGCTGATAGAATGAACTTCGGGTGTGTTTCTTGAACATCAGGGGATGTGTTTCTTGTTTCATTTCAAATTAAAATTCCTAAGGGATCTTCCACTTCTTGACAAATAGGCATTTCATACTAGTGTATAAAGGTTTAAGTGTTTCTATTCAAATACCTCTTTTTAATCACAGATAAGGTCAAATGATAGCTCTTTTATCAGTAACTATCCATAATTGTTTGGAAAAGCTGTAAATGTAGGCAGTTTAGTAGTACCTTTTGTTTTCCTTCATCAGAAAATCATGTAGGATCAGACAGAAGTCTCTAAGCAGCAGTTGTTTAAAGTAGTGGGAATTAACTGGTGACTTCAGTGTAAGTCATGTCAGATGCTGAATAACACTGCTTTGGGATCACAGGATGTCCAGCCTAGATGTGATGGAAGTCCTAGTTCTGTATTTTGTCTCTCTTTACAGCTAGCATCAGATGGATAAGGAATAATGTAATGTAACAGTAGTACAAAACCCAGAGATTCTGTATAGTTTTCAAAATTCTGAGTAATATTTACAGCTTCCACTTACTTCAGTAACTCACTTGATACTGGTGTCCTGGAAACTTCCATGATCAGGTTAATGTCCACAGGATACCTTCAGTTATAGTTTTCTTTTTCCTGAACCCAGTTGCTGATTTAAACCTTTGAGTTTTCAGTCTGACTGCATTGGTAGTTATGGATTAAGTCATATGATGGGGAGTTTACACATTGGCAACTTTATTATGCTTTGCTTTTTCTATCCCTAGGTTTGTCTTTTGTTTAATACCAGCAATAATTATGTAGATGGATGGAATTGACACTTCTGGTTCAGTCTTGGTTAATGTTCCAGCACAAGTGATTTTTCAGCATATTGATTTGTCATTTCAGTGTTTTAACTGTCTTCTTTTAACCTCTTCAACAGAATGGATTTTTGTCTGCCCTACCTTATTTTGGCTGCTGGTTATGTATAATTTTGTCTGGGCAAATTGCTGATTATTTACGGGAAAAACAGAACTTCTCTACTGTTTGTGTTCGCAAATGTTTTACCCTAATAGGTAGGTGCAGTATCATCTCTTGGAACATATAATCTTAGAACATATAATAATCAGTTTGGGGAAGCTTAAGGGCTTAGGAGAGTAGTCTGACATTCTGTTGTGAGATGAGGCAGCATTGAGCATGGCTTGAGAGGAGCAACTTTATTTGTACAATAATGTGTCTGGAGTAAATCTTATCTTTTTCCATGAAAGTAGGCCTATTGGATAAGAGAACAATAAGAGATTGTCAAAAGCTTTTTTTAGGTCAAGATAATTGGACTACAAGCAAGCCAATCAAATAAATGATCAGGTTAAGTCACCATAAAAGGGTGAATGAAACATTGTTATCAAACAAGGTTTATCAGACTGACATGATATTGTTCTACATGAGCCTATTCTGTTGTTCAGTGTTTTTTATCTAAAACTAAAGCGAGTAAATAGGAATACACTTGTAAAATTTACAGTTGCTACCACAGTAGGAAGATCAAACAATCCAAAATGACCTTGACTGATTGAGAGGAGAGATGATCTGAAATCACCAACAGATCAGCCAGATCAGGTTTTTAATGAACACAGGTAAAACGCTGGAGTTAGGAAAGAGAAGTTGATTGCTGAGTAAAAGAGGGGACAGGGGAAAGAAATTGAAGGGGGAAAAAAAAAACCCCACAAACTAGGCACAGGATCCACAGAAATTGCAGCCCAGTTATTGTATGGTCATCCTTGCTGGCTTCTCAGTTCAGCTGATTCAATTGCTTTCTTTAAATCAGCTCTTGTAATAAATTCTCAGGCATTTTGTTTGTTTGTCTTAAGTCTATGCTATTTTGGTGATTCGGTTTACTGCAGGGCCACACACCTCACACCCATGTGTGTATAACTCAAAAGAAAAAATGTTGTTGTCTTAGGAAAAGCAGAACTTAGGTTGGCTTTATCAAGAAAAGCATGTACTTGGAGCTGTTTGCAGAGGTCACAATGGGGTCATGTGGATGGGCTCTGGTGCTGGGAAATGGGTACCGAAGTTAACGGCAGATAGGAAGCAGTGTGCATGAGCTCATGATGGCTGATAAGCTGTTTCCAGTGCCTGATGCAGCATCTCTACAGCTATCCTGGCTTCACCCAGGTTTCACAGTGTCAGTGTAGCTTCAATGTATTTATAGCAATAAATAAAATTAATTTGTGAAGTAATTTTCAATATCTGTTGATTTTTGTTAATTGTTTTACCTAGTTTGTTCTTTACCACTAGAGTGGGGTATTTCTGATCTAGCTGCTGTTTCCTGAGACTGCAACAGTTTTGCAAGCCATTTGCTCTTCCTTTTCACAAGGACATGTAGTGATAGGACAAGGGGGAATGGCTTTAAACTGAAAGAGAGTAGATTTTAATTAGATAATAGGAAGAAATTCATTACTGAGAGGGTGGTGAGGCACTGGAACAGGTTGCTCAGAGAAGTTGTGGCTGCCCCATCCCTAGAAGTGCTTAAGGCCAAGCTGGATGGGGCTTTGAGCAACCTGGTCTGGTGGAAGGTGTCCCTGCCCATGGCAGGGAGGTTGGAACTAGATGAGCTTTAAGGTCCCATCCACCCCAAACCATTTCTGATCCGGTACTGTCCCACTGTAACGCGCGTGATGCAGTGCCGGTTCTCTACGGCAGGGGGCGGTGGAAGTTGAATGGAAAACGTACCCTCGGCTTGGAGCATCCAAGTGTCTCTCGCGTTAAACGTCCACTGATTCTGAGGTTTCTGTCTTAAAGGAATGATTGGACCTGCGGTGTTCTTAGTAGCAGCTGGGTTCATAGGCTGCAACTACGCACTGGCTGTTGCGTTCGTGACCATATCAACAACACTAGGAGGATTTTGTACGTCAGGCTACAGCATCAACCATCTGGACATAGCACCTTCGTAAGTGTTTCTGAAGCTGTTGTTAGTGCATGTCACATGTTTGTGACCCCCCTTTTTTCTTTTTATGTTGCTGGGGTGCCTTGGAAATGTAGCTATGGAGCACATGCTGTACAGATCTGGAGTGTAAACACTGACAATTACTTAGGTTTACAGTATTAAGCATTGTATTTGCAAAAAGTGCAAGGCTGGCAGAGGCTATGACATGAACAATAGTTTAGAATAATTCTAATTTTGATCCTGCAGGAATAAATTATATAATTCCTGTAATTAAAGATTCTAATTATAGACTTGATAGACATTTGTCATATTTGATTCATGTTCTTAATAGGACAGTATTTTTTGAACTGCACAATACAGTTAAGTGGTTCACTGTTTTCATCTTTTCCATCAGGGCTATCAGCCTTTGGTATGAACATTACCATATTTAAGCACTGTGATACAGGCACATTATTTGCATTTGAAAAACATTCTGTACACTGGAATCTAATTACTGTTACAAGTAGTTGACCTGATTTGTCAGTAGGTGACAAATCAGGTATGTACAATTGTTCTTACATGAATATTTTTCAAGAATGGAAAGTTAAGGCTGTAATTTCAGGCTGTAACTTCTCCAGTGTTACAAATTCAGAACTAGGCAGATTAATCAGTTTCCCAAAGTATGTGGATGTATGTATATTCTTCTAAAAGTGCACTGGTAAAAGTCAAGTTTTGACTTTTGCTTTGTCATTCATTTACCTGTTTGTGGTAGCACTTAGATGTGAACAGGGTCAAATTACTTTATGTCCAAAGAAAAGTGTGTTTCTGTATTAATGTGTAAAATAAAAAGACTTAAAGCATAGAGGAAAAAACATTTTGTAGAAATATTACCTATTAAAAAATTCTGATCATCTAGACAACTTACGTGGGAGACCTTGGCTCCCAATTGAAGATGGTATCCAGGCTTGGGCAATTGAAACGATGGTGGTCACATCCACAGTCATGGACAATTTTTCATTTAACAAGTGGATATGAAATAGTGGGAACCCAGTTAATCTTGGTAGGTGAGGTTATGTAGCAAGCAAGAGGGGAGGTATCAGTGGCCAGCTATAAACAGCTTGTACTGCTGAATTGAATATGAAAGTAAGAAAAATAACTTCTGTGGTGCACTTTGTTTTAAATCACATGTAACTACAAATTTATAAAATGTACTTGAAGCAGTGCATCTGGGTTGTTATGGGACCATTATACAACTTCTGTTTCAAGCTTAGTTTTGCAGAACTACAACAGTTAGTTTCCAAAATATGTATTAAACTGTGCTTGTTATGTGAGTACAATTTACCTTGTCCATGGAATGCAACAGAGCTGTGACAGGAAAAAGGAAATCGTGCAACTGTAGTGTGAATTACATGCACAAAGAACTTCTCTATGTAGGCAATGGCTGAGGTTTCCCAAACTAGGATGTTGTATGTGTCTTCTAATTTGAGATACTTCATTTTGCATTTCAAATGTGTTTATTTCAAGAGTCAATTTGTTTATAACAGTATTCAGAGTATTTTAGGAGTTGAAAAAAAGCCACAAGAAAATGAAGTTACACAGTGCCGATGCCTGTCAGCAGGCATAGCTAGGTTCTGTATATGAACTGCTGCTGATCCCTCTGACCAAATCCCACTCTGTTCTTCCTGCCCTCGATAAAGTCCTGGTTTTATTCCCTTTGGATTTACACCAGACAAGTTCCTCTAGCTCTTCTTCCCTCTCAGACAGGCAGAAGGGAGCAGACTGAGTGCAAGAGGGGGAAGCATCTTGCTGATAGTTCAGGG
Organism: Oreocharis arfaki; assembly: GCA_013398015.1. Lineage (NCBI taxonomy): Eukaryota > Metazoa > Chordata > Aves > Passeriformes > Paramythiidae > Oreocharis > Oreocharis arfaki. Next base: position 991,675 of record VZRR01002980.1, read on the forward strand.
ATTTTGGCCCAGCATTGCCTCTAGAGGCGCATGGCTGCGTATGTGGGAAGGCTTTCCTTGGTGGTGACGTGGTCAGGGTGAATGCTGTTTTATTGAAATCAGTGATTTTCTCTTCAGCACATGCATGCTTTAATTCAGAGTAAATCTGTCCAAATGGGGACAGAGAAGGAAAAAAGCATGTCCTTGTAATAAAGGTCATGTAAAAAAATTTCTTCAGATACAGAAATGTAAAAAACATCTAAGATGAGAAGAAAAGGAAGACTGTCTTTCCCCCTCCCCCACACCTAATTTTTTGCAACTTGTCTGAACGTTGATGGATAAAATTATCAAGGCAGACATGCACAATTTCAAGGAAATGCTTGACATAATAGGAGATACCTAAAAACAGGGTCTGCATAAAAGTGTGAAGGAAATCTCTGTAGAGTTTACTCAGAGCTCAATATTTATTTTTCGTAATTTACTGAAAGATATTAGAAAAACCAGAAGTGATTCAAAGCAGTTTCAAAATGCACAAATGCCCATTTAAATGGTTAAAAGTATGCTGCCTAAAATAGCAAATGGTCTCTTTTTACTACTAAAACTTGCATTATACTGTAGAGAAAGAAATAATTATTATATTCACAGGAAAAAGTGAATGAAAATACTGATGCTTAATTAAAAACAGTATTTGCTATGTGGTTTTGGTTTCTAACATGTATTTATAATGCCATTGGAGAATTGGATTGGGGAAGGGTTGGGGATAGGAGGGAGACAAGATTGGTCTTTTAGGGAAAATATTATATGATAGTTTTTTAAATCTACATCAGTACATTTCTATTATTGCAAATTTTGATATTGGTGTTACCATGAGCTCTTGTAATATTCATGTGGCTCTGTTATACATTAAATACTTCACATAGATGGTTTTTTTACTCTTGATTTTACTACTTGACTGCTCTGGATGTTAATTTGTGTTTGGTTATCTCCACTATTCCATAAGAACCTGACCAACAGCTTACTATTGGTTTTGCTCTACAGACATGTCACTTTTTGCTTTTCCTTTTCATATGGGAGTTTCCACTGTGCTAAGGGAGTGTCATCACAGTTATCTGCATCAAACAGCGAGCACTATCAAGAATGCAACCTATGTCAGAAACACTGGGCATAAACAGAGGCATTTAGCCAGCAATTGGTTGCCAGAGATCTTTGTCAACCAGAGAAGCTATTAAACTATGTTTAGTTTTAAAAGTGTATATTAGCAGTATAGTAGTGCTTAAACATGTTGAAGACAAAGTGCATTTGGTTCTACTTAAAGGCTTTAAATGGGGTTTTGCTTTATGTGCTTATTTTCCTAAGGGAAATTTTACACTTTGACATCCAGCTTCATAAAGGCCTATTAATTCTAAACCACTTTCCAAGACAGGAAGACTGCATGCTAGGTTTAGAAGAAATAAAGAGGTTTTAACTAAAACATTGCCATGCTTTAAAATGATATGTAGTGTAGACTTTCAAGAAAAAAAATAGTAGGCTAGATGATTGTTTCCCTTTCTCAGGAAAAAAACCACATGTTTTTCTAATATCACTGGAATGAATACACATATTGCAACCTTTTGTAACAATGCTGTGTGGTTGAATTCTCCTGTTTTGGTAAATAAAATTTCAAAGCTATGCATTTCTCTTTAAAGATTAAATATGTTTCTGTTATGTTAAAATTGGTGAGGACATAATTTTACTCTGAGCAGCCGAAATCACTGAGATATGACTCCTTTCTCCTATGGTAAATTGCAGCTATTAGTATTTTGTATGATTCTTCAGCCAGCAAATCCACCTTGAAAATCTCAAACACAGGGATCTGTGCCCTGGTGGTTGGAAGGTCAAACTGCTGTGGAACATCTAGCTCTTATTTCTCTTTAGTCTCTCTCACAAGTCTGCACTTGTGGTACAGTTTCAAGCTTTCGGCATTGCAACATGCCTGTGAGAGAGATCTTGAATTGCTTAGAGATGAGGTGCTGAGACTCAGATATTAAGCAAGTTATCAGCTTTTCCCAGCAAGTTTTTATGGCCGCTGGTGCATATGCATACATTTGTGTGTGATAGAACAGCACGTTCGTGGAAGAGGAGGCCTCAGAATGGAGCTGCAGGAATGGCAGCCAGCAGAACTGGTTTAGTCAGATCCATTTCCCATTGGCCTTGACCCACAGGAAGCTGAAGGGAAGGACTGCCACAGCACTCTGAACTCCTGTCGTTGGAATATACACTTTGTAGTGTAAGTGGGGATATCCAGGCACACTGTGGATATTGCCTTCTTGGCAGACAAGTTTTTAGCAATGAGACCTGAACCAACTCATACTGTTGGCAAACAGCACTTTGTCATACTCCTTGTTGTCTTTCTACTTCGAGACATGCAATGTGTCTTTAACTGCTCCAATGGATCCATTCCAGACAGTTTTGTTGTGGCTTAGCAAAAGGGATGTGGGTTTGGATTATGGATCTTGAGCAAAGCCATAGGCAATTTAAGTTAAATTCCATAACTAGCATCTGAAAAATAGAGCCTCTGCAAAATAGAGACAATCATTTAAGTAGAAAAGGATCTTTAAGATCATCACGCCCAGCCATTAACCGAACACTGCCAAGTCCACCACTAAACTGTGTCCCTTAAAATGTATATACCAAGGTGTCAGTGAGTTGTTATTAGAAGAAAAGCAAGTCATTCACACTGGAATATTTGTGTTTTATTTGTCTTGTGTGATCAAGATGAGGCCTACATGATCAGGTTAGGCAAAATGGTGTCCATGATTGATAAGCCTGACAAGTTAATAAGCAGTGTTAACAACTTCTCTTGCAGGTATGCTGGAATTCTCCTTGGGATCACAAATTCTTTTGCTACTATCCCAGGAATGGTGGGGCCAGTTATTGCCAAAAACCTCACTCATAATGTGAGTCTGTTTATTTTTTTTTTCAGTTGTTATATTTTTATCTCAATTGAATAGAAATTCCTTCTTCTCAAGTCTGCAGTCATTAAATGAAATGTGGGTTACACCTGTAAATCGTATTTCCTGTAAATCACCTGTTCCCTTGTTGTGAATTACTTAATTCCTAGCTCTTATTGTCCTGATTCTGATCAGGAAAATAAGGGTAAAATCAAAGACCTTTGTAAGACTTGGACATTTTAGTGACTCACCTCTTATATTCTCTAGGAATAAAGTGAATATATTTTTATCACAGTAGAACTCTGATAAAATGCTAACTAGATGAGACATTTGTGGTACTGTTTTATCAAATTAAAACAAGTGCTTGTTTGTTTGTTTGTTTTTTTTAATTAGGCTGTCACGTGGGGTGTTGAGTTCTAATGTCAGCATTTGTCAGATAAGTGAGAAACTAGATTCTAGTGTTAGATTTGACTAACAAGGTGATTTGGATAGTAAAAGGGAAGCATTGGGGCTTTTGAGGAATTTTTGATTACTATTTTTTCCATGAACATATGCATTATTCTAATATCTTTTATTAAAGGGAGATGGGAGGAGTAAACTTAGTGATACACTTGAATTTTTGGAGTTGGAGGTAATTCTACAGACATCTACAGATTTTATTTCTTTATTTGAAAAGAAAAAAAAAAACAAAAAGCAAATAAACCACCATTCTTTACTACACATTTATTAAGACCTTTCTTAAATGCCAGAGTTTAGAGGATTACTCTTGAAATCTGAGTTAAGGTAGCTACCTTGTTTGGGCCAAAAGGCTTATGATTCTGGAATGTTCACATAGTAGTCATTAAGAATAGCTTACTGCTCAGTGCAGGGCACTTCAGCGCTTAGATCACCTGATCTGAAAGCAAAGTGGCATTTCCCTTACAGTAACATTCTCTGCATTTGTGTCAATGGCACTGTGTCTTGGGTGATAAACTGATCCAGACAGGGTAGTGCAGTTCTCATAAGACTATCTGTGTAAGCTGTATTATAAAACTGAAATTGACTATACTAATGATTTCATCCTTTATGTTTATAACACTTTTATGTTGCTGTGAAATCATGCTGAATGGAATTTACATTTAAATAGGCAAGGCATGTAGCATCGATTTTAGAATTACTTTTTCTTGAGTGTGAAGCTGCAATTTGACTGCGTCTTTTTTTTCTTTGGACAGAATACTGTGGGAGAATGGCAGATGGTTTTCTATATCGCTGCCTCTATTAATCTCTTTGGAGCAATTTTCTTTGCATTATTTGCAAGTGGAGAAGTTCAGGACTGGGCAGTCAGTGGATATCACTTGCATAGAAACTGAAGGAGATGTTGAAATACCAAAGCTGTGCTGAGTCCTGTTGTGCTTCGAACTATGTGACCGGAAAAGTGCCTTCCCTGCTGATGCCTAGGAGTCTTCAGAGCTATTTGGTTAAACTATTTTATCTCTGTATCTTTTGTACTGAAAATAATTTGACAGCCTATGTGTGCTATTTCCTAACAAGAAACTACTTGGATTAAATATAGAATTTTCATGGTAGGACTTGATATCAAATATATGATCAGAGACATTTTAAATCAGTGTGCTCGGCTTTAATACTTTCCAGTTTTTAATTAATATTTTCTGAATTAATGTGTAGGCAGATGTTTGCTGATACTAAAATGAGAGGAAAAAGTAAAGTGATTATGTAGCACTCTAAGGAGAAATGGCATGCAAAGAATTGTACCCAAAAATATGTTTTGATTTCCATTATGAGACTGATGGTTTTTTGCTGTTCAAAAAAGTGTAGAAGAGCTCTAGTTTTATACAATCTTTTATAGTGCTTTTATTTTGTCAGTGTTTTAATGATGGCTAAGAAATGCACATGTAATTTACTTCTATTTTACGCACAAGTTTTGAGTATATAAACATTCCCTGTTTCATGAATACAGCTTCACAACTAATACACAGCAACAAAGAAGTAAATGTACCATTGGGACTGACAGAATAAGCCACATGTCCTCTGTGGTGCGGGTTTTTCAAATAGGCCTCCTTTTTCTTCTCTCTCTGCAAACAAGAAGCAGTGCAGCTCAGTGGTTTAAATCTAGGCAGTGTACAAGAGTGAACTAGAAATAGAATATCTGCATGATTTCCTTAAAATAACTTTCAGTTTGTCATTTTTTTGGTCTCTTTAAATCAATGCAGTGGAATTTTTTCCTCTTGCATGTAGATATGTTTGTCAGCTTGTCAGTATAAATTAAATAAAATAAGGCCAGTGTAGCAAATAATGAGGAAAATCAGTTCTCTAACAGCCTCGTTTGTTAGTCAGATAAAACTAGAGTATAAAAGAACTAGTGCAATAATCTGGTGCTGCTAGTTTTCTATCAAGATAGAATTTGACACTCAAGAGCAGTGTTTGCACAACACGTACTTAAATGCCACAGAGTAGGATTAAAAGTTACGAAAATGGTGGCCTTGTTAAGAACAAATGGCTGAATAATCTTAGAGCCACAAAGCAAAGGAAAATTCCTGTGCCAAAGATTCCTGGATTGGAGCAATTAGGTAAAAAAGAAAAATCACTGGGCTCTGGGTTTTTAATTTACCACCAATCCAAAAGAAAAGCCCAATACTAAAGCTGCTCCAGTGGAGCCTACCTTCCTTCATTTCTAGGAAATGGCATCTGCCTCTCCTTTTTAGCTTTAAGAGCCATTTTGTTTTGGCCTTCCTTGAAGTGTCATGTTCTCTGATGGTGGATTTAAACTGTGTTTAAATCTCTGTTTGTGTCTGCAGCATTTCCACAATAAACAATGTGTTGTTCAGATTAAATTAGTACTTATTCAGTGGGAGTATGTTAAAACTTTATTGTGTCTTCAGTGTTTCTACAATAAATGGATTGAATATTTACACGTGCATCTGTTGTGGAACATTACTATCTCCCTGAAGTTAGAACACCATTTTGAAAGTATGCTGAACAACAAGGTTGGTGACCGGATTAATGAATGGTTAATATTTTCTTGGAAAATTACCTTCCTCAGAAGTTTTTTGTCTGGCTATACAAGTAAGTATTGTCTTCCACCTGGCACTGTATTAAAAGTAATAATTTCACTTTATATGAAAAGAAATTTGTACTCTTTCAGTATCTTTGGTTAAAAAGGACAGGGAAAAAGTTTAAAAACTAAAAGTTTGTATATAGTTTAAATAAATTTATGCCTTTGCTTTTCTAGAGATCGTCATGAGGGCAACATATGGACAGGGTTGCAATTCTACCTGTTCTGAAGTTTGGAACTTCAGCTTCCTGTGCTTCTAGTCTTTTTATTCCTGCACTTTCAGTCTTTTTCTTTGAAAGTAGTTCAGTTGAATATCAAACTTTTAAAAATTATACTTAAGGGAGTAGATGCAGTAGAAGTGTATGTAGACATATGTATCAGTTAAATGAGCCTGAACCGGATTTAGCTAAAACTGAATTTTAGGCATACCAGCAATTGAGGAGTCCAGAAATTTTTGGACCAGCATACTAGATTTTCATCTAAAGCACCATTATTACTCATTTTGCATACTCTGTAACTTTTAAGTCAGCTTAGAAAGTGGGACTGAAAAAATGCTACAAATCCTTATATTATTTGTGGCCAACAGGCTACACTGAAGTTAATATACAGCTATTTCTTATTTCATTTTTAAAAGTATCAAAATATAGGGTGGGATTCTTGATTCAGTGAGGCTTTTGACACAACAAACAAGAATATCTCAAAAAAAACTCCTTAAGTGTTACCTTTCTGTATCATGCTTGCAAAAAGGAAAATCTACTAGAAAAAGCTGTCAAAGTATTTTCTGCTAATCACAATATTATTTTTATTGCATTGCCATGCTCCTGTTTGCATGGTTCTCTCTGCCAGTTTCATCTTTTCAAAGACATTTCTCATATTCTGTATTTTCAGGAGTAACAAGGGGTTTGAGTACTTCTTATCTCAGTCACCTGTGTGACACAAGATCTTGAGAGAAATTGAGGAGTGTTTTTGTGGTGATTGTTTTCCTGAAACAATCCCATAACTGTTACTTCTTGCTGCACTTCCTTAACAGATATACCAGAGTAAGAAGTTGTGCTCTCTGTTCCATGAAGAACCCTCTAATTAGGATGTCGACCTGCAATGAGGGAAGTCAGTTCAAAAACAGATTCCACCCATTTCAGAGCAGGAGTTGAACCACTGCTTTGGGAACATGTCTTAGTGTTGCCAGGTATTTTTAAGTGCTTTCTCTTCAATGTCTGCTTCTGACACAGTTCTGCTTAATTTTTTTTTTTTTTGAACATTTAGTGCTAATTTCTACCAACATTAGAAACAGAGATGGAATAACCTCTCAGAATATCCTACAGCATGTGACATGGGTATTGCCTGAGAACTGAATCATGGTCTCTTAGGGCCTGAAAAAATGCCTTCATTATCCTTTGCAAAAGATGAAATGCCACAATGTAATGGGTGTGGTTTTCAGTTCACTATTTCTTTATTCTAAGGGTACAAAGTATCAGTCAAGTACCTTAAAGAACTCCAAAGAATTTGGCACCCAAAAATACGAGTTAACTTACATAGGCCTTTTTAATGCTAAGCTAGTGAAGATTTATATAACTCGTCATAATACATAGGCACCTGTGCATGGTGCTTCCCCATCTACATGTTCCTCTGTAACCGGTAACAACTGTATTTGCTGTGTGAAAGGGTCATCTTAGTTGATATCCCAGAAGTTGAATTGTTCCTGTGACTTATCTTTTGTCTGGCTACTTCTCTCAATCACTTGTTTACTTATTTGCCAATTTCTCCTCTGCTGTCTGGGATTGTTTGGTTCCATGACAAATGAATTAACCTTTGAGTTTAACAGGTCTTCCAATATTTTTAGCATTTGTCAGGAAGGAAAACTGGGGGTGAGGAAGGCTGTATATTCCACAGATAAGTGAGACACAGTTTGTATGGAAAGGTAGTATCTTCTGTTAGATCACCTAGAGCTTCAGAGAAAAAAGATAAGTTTTTAAACTTTCAGCCTCCTCTTTCACATTTTGAGCTCAACCATCACAACTAGAACACTGCTACTGTGTTCTGCAAACTGTTGCAGTGAGTAGCATTTTAAGAGCGTCTCCCATTTCTCCTGTGCATCTGTATCTCAAAAAGTTGAATGTCTACTCTTAATTCACATGATTTAAGATCAATTAAATCACATTAAATCAATCAAGCGATTATCACTCAAACAGTTGTAGGCTGGCCAAATCCTTTCCTGAGACCTGTCAGTAAAGATGCTGTCTCTGTTAATACAAGGACACTGGCCTGAATTTTTATACTGAGGAAGATATGTCTGACTTGAAGCTAAGGAAAGGATATAATGTGACATGAATGATTTGGTATTAACACATTTTGCTGTTTCTGTGCCCATGGGGAGAAAATCACCACACTAGCAGCACCATATTCACCAACAGTAAAGTAGACAATCCTGAAGCTATAAAGAGGACCTCATATGGCCTCCTCTTTGGAGGAGGTTTGGTCTCTTTTATATGAAGAAATATAAGCCTTTTTTTCTAAAATGCATTTGTTTAACAAATCAGAACATGATAGAGCCAACTTAGAGCTTTGCTGGTTTGTCTTCTTCATGCTTCACTCATACTACAGCTATTAATATTTCAATAATTCTGTATATGAATGATTGTATGTTTATAATGCTCAAATACAGCTTAAGAAAGTGTTCATTAATTTACACTTTGTGTGATGTATATAGTCTGTTGCAGAAGTAATTCTTGCCATGTTAAATGCTAGAGTAAAACAATGAATTCTATGTATTTGAATTTCTTGCCCTCCACCCAGCAGAGTTGCCTGTAGCTCCCAGGACCTGTTTTATGTCAGGGTGTTAGTTATTAACATTTTGTGTGTTTCAAATAGCCAGAAAAAGAACTGCAAGAAGACACCAGCAGTTATTTAAATCCCAGTTGCGTAGCAAATGGCAGAGGTGGGGCACACAAAGGCACGCCAGAGGATAGAATAACACTCTGCTGAGTGAGACACTGGTGACCCTCCCAATTAAATCTCATTGCAACCTTTCTACTTCTCGTCCTTCATAAAGCTGCCATAATGGTGGTTGGTCATACTTTTTAAACTGAAACTGCATCTGTGTGATTCACATCCCTAACACAGAAACCAGGCTTTTATTGTGTGTAAAACCATTGATCTGACTTAACATAACACTTGGTAATTGTTAAGAAGCTCCAATACAGATCTGGCCAATGTAGCTCTCAAAGGAGTCATAACTCAATCCAGTGAAAATTGCATTTCTTTGAGGAAAGTTACTTCCATGTGAAATTTTAACTGTTTGGCCTTACCAGTTACGAAGTGGTGTCCTAAAAGAGTTGCATGTGTTATTTTTCCTTATCCTGTGTAAGCGCCAAAATTTGGAATTGACTTTTATTTCTCAATAGTATACTTAAAAAGATTGCACATTGGTAGAGTTCAGGCCCTGATCAGACACAAAACATGGGAACTCAGCTAGCAGAGTAATTAAAGAAGGTTCAGGAATTAGTGTACATTTTCAAGTGAATGCAGTTTAACTTCAGAGCAAGGGCAACTTTGCTCTTATTGCAACATAACCTGGACCAGGTTGCAACATACTGCAAGTTAAAGTTGCCCAAGGCATAACAATGGAAAGAAAGTGTGGCCTATTAAGCCAAAATTCTGTTTGCCTTCCCCTTCCTTCAAAGAATATGTTTGCTATAGAGTAGAGCTGAGTGAAAAGTGGTAATAGCCTTTGATAATGTGTTCTTGGAAGGAAATTTCATTCAAGGAATTTCTTAAAATCTTTTTTTGTAGTATACAGAAGTTTCCATTTGGCTGCTTCAGAGTAGGAAATGAATTATATAATTTTTTCTGGTCTTTTCCTAAATTAAATTCCATTGTAATAATTTAATAAGCTTAGCTCAGTCAGACATATTGTCATGCTTCTGATGGAAAACATGGTTCTGTTGATATTTCTCTACCTCCCTCTTCTTCTGAAGCATTCTAGCAGTAAATGGCTAATCTTCTATTTCTGAATCATCTTACTAAATGAGAAAAGTCAATAGATGAGCAGACAGCGGGTTTGTTTGGTTTTGATTGCGGGGTAGGGGGAAGTGTGAAGAAAAAAAACCCAACTATTTTTCTCCCACTCCTTTTTCCCTGACCATCTGGGCTTCATGGAGAACAAGAAGTGATGTGCCTTCTGTATCTACAAGTTTAAACAATATATGCTGATGAGGGGGAAAGAAAGGAGTTTTTCATGTATTCATTTGAGGGAGATTAAACAAGAGTCTTGCTTGAAGGACTTTTTAAAATATCCATAACTAGGTAACTGGTTCAGCTGTTAAGTTGAACTATAAATTCAGTTGGAATGGCTATGGAAAGGCTTAATTTCTTGTCTGGAATGTTGTTTAGTTAGTGCAGTCTGTCTTTTTTTTTTTCCTTTTGTATTTAGAGATAAGCATATTTTGGAATCTGCTTCCAGTGCAGTTACTTACGTTGATATTTTCTGCTATGAAAATAGCTTCTGCTTAAGCTTAAAAGCCCTTTTGTGGAGAGAATGGAAATCGAGATATTTGAATTGTTAATACATAGTCGGTAGAATTGCTAAGCACCTCTGCATGGTTCTGAAAGTAAACTGTCCAACACAAGGTACACATAGCAGTAGAGAAGGATCACATTGTAGAAGCATATTCACACAGGGATGGTGGTGTTAATTTAACACCTCTCTGTAGAGTCGTGTTGATGCCAATGTACTTAAAGCAGTTATTGAGAGCTAAGCATCTGCTAAATTATTTTGCTGTAATATGACCTAAAGCCAGATTTGCAAAGAAGATGGCAAGTGGCAAAGCTGTGTTGTCATACATAACTGGTAAAGTGCATGTTGCCCGCAACAGAATCCACAGTTTTATCACAGGCATAACCTCGTCCTCTCATGGGAGACATGGGCTTAAATTCCTGCAGGTAGAAGGTGGAAGTCAGCCTTGTTCCCCCTTCTATCACAGATGGGGGAGGAGGTGGAGTTAGATAAACAACACTTACTCCCTGTTTTGAAAGAAGAGGGGCAGCCCACCTTTGTGAACAGCCCACCCTTGTCAGTCCTCTAACCTTCAAGCCCTGAGAACAAGGACTGCACGATGTTTGTGGAGCTGTGAAAGACTTAGAAAGAAAACAGGGCTACCAGGGAGCTGTATATCAAAGGCCTGTGTAGCTGCCTGTGTGCAGCTGGCACCTTTAATGTTAAAAATGGGCATCTGTGGGCAGAACTGTTCTTAGACCTGGGCAGCAACTGAGGTTCTCACTGCCCCCAAGCGTGTGTGAAGTGTGTTCACTCAAGCTTAGATGTCATAGATATCTGTAACTTCGCATGCATTGCAACATTCTTGGGATTCAAATTATCCCTTCTCGCTGAAGCAGGCTGTGAAATTCAATCCATAGCAGTCTTCTTCATCAGTCTAAGAACATACAAAATCACAAGCCACAGAAACTGATTCCTCCCCCAGCTCTCCTCTTAACAGGGTGCTAACTTCAAAGGTTACTCTTGACCGTTGGAATACCAGCTGTATTAAACAAGCAGTCAGAATGCAAGCAACCAGTTTGAATTGCTGGAATTCAATTATAAGCAGCTGGCTACACTTCTAACTGAGGATCTCATCGTTTAAAAAAAATTTTAAAAAGCAACAGACCAAAACAAAATTCCAAACTAAATCCATCTGTCTGCTTCTACTCAATGAAAGTTAAATAGTAAGTGTGCCACTTTGAAGCCCAGATGAAAGTTTCACTGTTCAGAGCATGTGCAACCTGTACAAACACACATTTACAAAGGCAGCTGTCTTCCTACAGGAGGTAAAAATAAATCTCTCTACGGGTTTCCTCTTCCTCTGTGTCTGTTTTAATTCTTCTGAATCACAAAATATGACACAAAGTCACAGCAGCATGCACAGATGGATGGTTAATATGCAGCTCCGGTTGTTCTGAGGAGGTTGCTGTTTGACTTGTGTCTTTTCAGCTGAGTCATGAAGTATAACTATGCAGTTGTACATTTCTTTGTCTCAGTGCTCCAGGCAAGGAGGCTGCTGAGAGCAGCTATCTCTGGCCACGAGGAAACACAAAAGCAGGGATTTGGAGTACGGAGCGGGGCAGTGCTGAGCTGGTGCATGCTTCTGCAACAATGGGGAGCCATGGCAGGCCCCTGCCCCAGCACGGCTTCTCCCACCAGCCATCCCCGGGGCAGCTCACGTGGATAAGGAGGCATAGAGGATGATACAGATAAACCACTAAAAGAATTCAAAGTAATGGGATCAAAATAATTTATCCTAGAATGCTGATCCCTGAAAAAATCTCAAGATCAGCTAGTCAGCATAGTCAATAAAATATTTTGACTCTTTGCATAGTGCCTTTACTGCACTTGATTTTGATCTGAGGACTAACTACTTGTAAAGAAAGTAGCAAGACTTCCCAAATGGGCTTCAGTCATGCCCCAAAGAATCCTCTGAGGCCCCTCCACTCCCACACACAGTTTGTTTGAAGTTGCTGCCTCCAGCTGTAATTGTGTCCTGGAGCTTTTGCTTTAAATAAAAATGGCTTCACATTGAACCCTAACCCTTATTATCATCCTCAAAGGGGAAGAGGCTCGTTGGTACTTGTGCCCTTGTATGAGTTTGAATAGACCTACTTGACTCCTTCAGAGATAAAAGTTACCTTAAATGGGTAATAGTCAAAAATATATTGGCTAGTAATATGTTAATGATACAATAATGAAATAGATAAGTAGTCTTTACATGCCCAGTGTTTTCTACCTGAGTGACTTCGAACACTTCTTGGTTATAGTGACTTTGTTCATGAGATAGGATAGTGTAACAGAGAACTACTTGGAAGAGATGAGGAGGCGAGGCAGTTGTGGAGCCAGAACCAGTCCTGTAAGCACCTTGCGTCTCTTCAAAGCCTCTGTAGCATGTGAATGAAGGTCTGCAGCCCCCGAGCCTCAGAAAAGTCAGCAATTGGTTTGTGACTGTTTGCTTAGCACGTTTTTTTGCTTTCAGCCCTGGATAGCTGAGATGCAAAGGTGAACAGATTTCTCAAATTTCTCTAAATATACAGTTGGTTCCATTGTGGAATGTTCACACATCTAGAAATGGGTAACACAGGAGAGGAACCAAAAGCTAACCCTGGCTAATTTTTATGAAGGCACAAGCTAGGGGTCTGAAAATCAGGAGGCTCTGGCACAGTAATAAGCAGCATCACTGGGAAGGTATTCCAGCCACAGGTAACGCTTCCTACAGCAAAAGCCTCTGGTCAGTGCAGTCTCCATTTTCTGCATAAGATCAGCTTCATGTTTTATTAATCAGCTAAGTTAAAAATGACAGATTTTTAAGGATATAATTATGATGCAAGTCTAGCCCATTTCAGTTAAATGACAATCTGGCAACTATAATTCCATTTAAATCAGTGTAATTCTGCTTTGTATTTCAGAAAAAGAAAATAGTATCCAAACATTTTTTTGTACAGAATATGAATCAATCATGTCATTCTTCTTTATAACTGCATACATAGTTAACACCCACACATTGCAGCTATTCACGTTTAAAACAACATTCAGTAATGTATAAAATAGGAGAAAAGGCATGTATAAGTACATTAGATTAAACTGTGTTGCTTAACAAGGACTAGGAAGTTGAAAGATGGAAATTTATGTATTGTATACTGCAGATGGTATTACTCATAGTAATTTCCAGTGCAGGTGAGTTGTCTATGGAGTTTAGTTAAGTTTATCACTTTTAGAGCCAAATAATGAATTAATTTTTGTTATTTTTGTCTTTATTTCTGATGACCAAGCCTTCTATCATTTTATTCCACCAGCCTATGGAGGTGAAAACCTTAAAATCACTGCACCTGTGTCTGGTTTTATGTTTACTTCTGCATTTCACCTCACTTTCACTGCAAACAATGACTTCCTGCTAGCCAAGGCTGTGCTCCCTGCTCTTGCTTTTCTTGCTTTCTCTTGTCTGATTGTTGAGGGCTCAGGATAGTGACTTTGTTGTGTGCTTTTTTTTAACTCTGCTGTTTATGTTATATTTGCAACAAATGTATCACTACAGTCAAAACTATATGCGCCTCAACCAGAAAAAATGTGATTATATGTACTGATACATGTTTTACTTGTAGCTCCAGCTGCAGTAATATGAGACCTGCTTTATAATTCATCCACTGGGAATTTTGTGTCTATTTTGAAACCTTTGACGTGCTTATTAGAAGGTAACTGAGAACTGTATACCAACACTCTCAAGTATGGTGATGACAGATAATTTTTTTTAAACCTTGTGGATATTTCTGGACTGAGACTTGCCTAGCATGTCATAAGAATGACAGGATTATAAATCACACTTAATCACCCTGGCTTACCTTAATAACCACTGAAAACCAGTTTCACTGCTGCCTGGATGGCAGCAGGAGCAATTTTTGTTCTGTGAAGAGTAGCTGGATACAGCCACCTCAAACCATGCTGTACTTACCCTGACGTAAGCCAAGGGTGATACACTATGTGATGTGCCGGGTATCTCTGGTAATCTGCACAGTGAAAAACAGATTTGGGTTTTTTCGCACAGGTTGTGTTTTTTCTTTCACTTTGAATCAATCTGCACTTTCTGTATTTAAAACGAGTACTCTGATCATGTTCACAAATGGGTAACTTGATATGCCCCTATATCATAGGAGAGGCCCTCTGGTACATGTGATATAGGTGGTGCCTGTGTTCCAGGCGTGGTCTGCGTTCCTTTTCTTAAAGCCTCATCAGAGAGAAAGTACGTGAGACACTTCACTGCTGCCATTCTGGGACACATTGAACATGCATTGGTAACAGTTTGGAAACTGCTGGTTTGGCTGAAATCATAATGTCAAAGCCATGGCACAGATTATTGTCATAGTTTGTTTTCATACTGCTTTTTAAAGAAGCCCTGAGGCAGCTGGTCTTATAATCCAAAAAAGTCTCCGTTCTATCTCTTTTGCAGTAATTTCTCACCACCACTACCTCCACCCTCACCTTAGGCTGTGGTTTAGGCAGTCACTGGACTAATATAATTTTGACAATTGTCAGGAAGAGAGAAAATATGGAAGAAGGGAGTTTGTAAAATTGAAATGGAAAGTATACTTGGTTGATACATTTTTTTAAAAGCTGCCTAAGAATATAGATGACAGAGTATTGACAACTACTGCTTAAAGAATGTGTACATTAGCTTAGCCAATGCTGAGGAATCCTTTCAGTGCGGGTATCTTGGTGAGCAGCTGCAGGGGGAGCCGCAGGTTGAGCTCCGGGTGGGGGGAGCCCGAGGCAAGAGCCCGGCAACTGCCGACCCTGTGCACAACAAAGGGCCCGGGGACCTGTGGCGCGGCCAGGGGACCGGACGCTGACATACGGCAGGAGCTGACAACTCTCAGGCTTTTTCGTGCTTAGACTGTGAGGGTATCAAAGCCCAGGGATTCCTTTGTTCGGGGTCCCTCCTCGAGGCACCAGCTCAAGCTGTTATTTTGTTATTTAGTTATTGCACTACAATTTAATTATTTTAAGGATGTGGACATCTGAGACTCTGGTGTGGGAAACCTGGGGTCGATGCAGTGAGGAAACCTAGTGTGACTGTGAGTGGGGGGGGTGCAGCTGCGAAGGGCCTCGGTCCCAGCTCAGATGAGCGAGTGTGACTGCCAAGGTGGCTCCTGCAGGACTGGACAGGGAAGTTTTTTTGAAAAACGCATAATGGTAGTTAATAACGTTTTTCTCCTTTTTTTAACATATTAAAAGAATTGAATTGAGTAGAATGTGAATAATATGTGTTGAGATGTAATCATTGTGTATTGCCATTAACAGATCAATGGCTGTAACTGGATGTTGTCTGTTGTTGCTTGTATGCTTTGAGGTGGTACACAGCCCCTGTTAGCAGACATTGTACATATTTATAGCAAGAAAAGGAGAAAAACCCAAGCAAAATCCAAAAACTAAAAGACCACACATTTCATGGTTCAAAACTCAGAATTCAGAGACTATAGAGACCACTATTAGGGTAACATTAAGATGACTGAGATGATGTTATCTAGTCATGCACATAGTGAGAAGTAATTCAATATTGTTGTAAACTTTTGAAGTTGTAAATTACAATTATTTTGTGTGTATTACCATCGACTTCTCTGCTGAATAATGAATAATTAAGAATTAGTAGTGAAAAAAACAAAATTCCCATGGAAAAATACTCAAATCTTTTTGGAAGAGGTAAGTGTATTTTCACTTAGGTTTATGTGTATTTCACATAGGTTTAAGCATGAATTGCAGGTCTGAGCTTCTGAGAAATGTGTGTAGTATGTGATACAGCCTAGATCTGCCTCGATGGTTATAATGGCTTCGTTGAGAGAATAAATGAGAGTGCAATTTCACTTTGTAGCTAAGCAGATGTAACTGAGCCTCGGCACCTACATGATATGTCCTGCTTCCTGTGGGGTGAATCAGGGAATCACGTGGCCATGAAGTTAATTTGGTCAACTGGATGATTGAATAAGAAACAAAAACAAAACAAAAGTTCCCCTGTGAATAGCTTCACTGCTCGTACTCCCCTTTCAACTATACAATGTACTAGATCCAAGGCAATAAATCTTCGGATTGATAGAGGAGAAAAACAATTCTGGCAGGTATTCCCAGCTTCATAGATGTAGCTTTGACATGGAATAACACCTTTAAAATTCCTGACCTCGGATATATGTGAAAGAGAAAAAATTAAAAGCTTACTTCGGAATAGACTTGTCTTTTTTCTTTCGTATCCTCTATGTTACAGTTTGTTTTACCCACATCAGTCACTGTCTGATTCATAGGAATGTCATTATTCTGAACTGTTGTTAATGGATGCCGTTTCTCAAGAATATCCCAGAAGGAAAGGGGAAAGCAAGTGAGCAAGAGTTTCTGCTTCCGTAGTGCATATGGGTGTGTGAGTGTTGCTGGGTCTCATGACTCACTGCACAGCTTTGTGAGGTAAATTGGACTGCGTTAGCTTGCAGAGCAAGTATAAACTATTTCCCATAAATAGTGATACCTCACTTTGTCTCTGATGACTCCACAGAGCTAAGTTTAGAGAAGGAGCTAAGATTTACTTTCTAAAAAGCAGCATTTCTTTACAACTGCCATTTTGCTCACATGCACCCCAACCTTAGATGGTTGGGGGCCCCATTCAGATAGGGGGGAGGTGGGGGAGCCACTACTTGTGTGTGCCCCTATATGTTTTATTATTGGAGTACTCCCACCGGTACATAGTGTGTCCACACAATTAGGTTTTCTATGGCGAATGACAATATATGTACATAAAACAGCTGGGCAGTGATTTAATATCCTCTGTGCTAAATCAGAAACAGCATACAAAATTTAAAACAGTGTGCTTTTCACTTCAGGTCGCCTTAGGAATTGCACAGACTGTGCCATGGAGACTGCCCGGTAACTGAGATAGACCTCCTAGCTCTTCCTGCTCTGCACAAAGGGGATCCCTGAGTGCTATTCACAGCTTCAGCAGCACAGGCTGTCTCCTGCTGAGAGTAGGAGTGTTCCTGTTTCAGGCAGCAGAGGACAGTAACACATGACTCGCTGGTATGAATCAGTTTGCAATCTTCTTCTAACCCGTCCTGTACTTTAAAGTATCTTACTTTTACCCTGGGCTGTGGGATAGCAACAGGCTTTTACAGTTCGTATTCCTTTCGCCTGCCCTCGGTATCCTCTGGCATGGTGGCCGGACGGACGGGATGTCCTGTCGGCCCTGGCTCCCTGGCGTTGTGAGATTTGGCCGCAGTGCAAAAGAGCTGACTCAACCTCTGCTCCGGGTTTAAAGGGGCCGAAGTCTACTTTCTACAACGTGTGGTACAAGCTTTTAACCTCTGAAATGCCATTCCTCTGTGGACTGCCTTGCAAAAGCACAGCTGTTGTTTCTCCCAGGGGTTGAGGAGCAGCGGCGTGTGTGGTGACCTCCCCCGTAATGCTGCTTAGCTGATAGATCCTGCCAGGGTGTCGCTGCCCGTGGGAAAGTCATGTGCACTGGTTTTTAGCGTTCTTCTGGATGTTGTTTAGAAACTGCTGGAGAAACCAAACATGTTTTTCAGCATTTCATTTTGATAAGAAATTAGTACAGAAGGAATGCTTTATAACATCCAGTGCTAGGAATGTACTCGGTTCGCAAAAGCTCTAACATAATCTGCCATATGCAACGGCAGGATGAGTCTGTGATATAAAATTTCTTCTCCTATCTTCCATTTTTAGCCTGACTCTTCATTGGTTAGAGTTTCAGACTGACTATTCGATTTCCTTCCACACCTCTCTTAGTTATATTAGGCCAGCTTTTTGGTTTTCAGTAAAATGTACTTAATTATCTAGTGTGAAAAATGTAATTTATACAGCAAGATGCATGATTATTGGTTTAAATATTTGTGAATTTCTATTCAGACTGAATCTTGTAACTAAAGATGCTGAACTTCAGCTGATACAAGTACTTTAAAGTCAAGGAGAGACTTCCTTACCATTACATCAAGAGTTATGGTATAAGAAATTCATTTCTGATTACACAGATCTTCTAAGTAATGTAAACCTATGGAAATTAAGGCTTGAAGAGACTTTTGGGTATGTATAGACCAGTAAGTGGTATTGATACTTAAACCATTCCTGCTAGGTATTTAGCTACTTTTACGGAATTGGGGAATAATGGAGGTTCCACCAGGTGCCCACAGAATCTGTTCCAGTGTTTTTGCCTCTAGATATCATCTTGAAGCGTCACTGCCAAGATGGACAAAGCATCCCAGCAGAGGCTTTAACGAGCACTAAGTAAAGTGAGAGGTTTGTTTTACATATCTCACAGCACTTCTGTTTATACACCTCAGTATGTTTGCTTTTTTCACAAGAGTATGGCAGTGTTGACTCATGTTCAATTAGTGATCCACACTAACCCCAGGTCCTATTATACAGGACTGCTGAGTAGCTGCTGCTTCTCCTGTATTTTTGCAGTGAACTGTTCCTTACAAGAGACAAATATTAGCCTTAATTTATTTGCTAATTATTTTAGCCCTTTTTTCTTTATTTGCCCACATTACTCTGAGTAATGTTCTTGACTTCTGTTCTTGGCTTCTGAAGCGGTCAGAGGTGTCCCGTGTCCTTTTTCCCCCAAGACTGCAATTTAAAATTACATTTGTATGTATTTATAACTGTATATTTGTGTGGTGGATTAATGTCTGTGCCCACAGAAACTGATTTGATAGAAGTCAGTTTCATAGTCATATTAGCAATCACTTTGAGCATGTCATCTTCAGCTGGTCTCCTGCACATGCATTATTTTGTCCAAAGTTTGCTGAGCTTACTTATGCAAGTTGCCCATAAAAAGCATCAAATCTTCCCTTAAGTTAAATGATATCCATATTTTCTCATCCATGAGCCTGTTAAACCTGTTACAGTAGACAAGATCAGTTTGATGCAATCAGCTCCTAGCAAGTCTGGGGTTGTTACTTATAAACTTACTATCTTCTAAAAATAGTTCGTTTGTTCCAATATATTTTTCCAGGAATTGAAATTAGACCAACTGTCCCATAACTGCTCAGCTCATGTGTGTGGATTTTCTATCTTTTTCTTCTTTATTTATTACTTTCCTGATTTTTTTTCTATTTTTTTTAGTGTTCTGGAACCTTCACATTCCACAGATTTTCACAATAATCAGTAGTGGTTCTGAGATAGCTTCATCTGGCCAAGTACTTCAGAGAGACTGTATTAAGAGAAGGCTAACTAAAAATATAGATATTATTTTAAGTAAATGCTGCCTCCTGTTCCCTCTCCCTCCCCCCCAAATCAAGTTCTTTATCCTTTATTGTGTTTGGGGGTTTTTTACTAACTTGATTAAATATTGAGCATTTCTTCATATGTTGGCTTCCTGCTTTAAGCAAGCTGCTATCACTGCTCATTGACAATTACAAGTAAGTGGTTTCTATTTCTACCTTAATTTAACTACCAACAATCTTGAACCTTCTTGTGTCTGTGCCCAGACTTGTGATTCTTCCTTCACAGAATTTTCTGTCTTGCAGAATCCTGGAGACTAAGCCAAACTGTCTTTCAGTAAACTCAGTATAGATTGAGCAGGTCCAGTGTAAGTACTTTTCCAGATCTAGATTTATTCCCACAGTTCTTCTCTGAAACCTTTCCAAAGTTAAATTGTCTCAAATCTAAATTCACTGAATAAATGTCAGGCATATGCTATATTCACTAAATCTGAGCAAGGCTTCTAAGTGACTTGACTTGCACCAAGTCTGGTTACTGTGGTTACCACATTGTAAGAATGATTGCAATGGAAGGTGAGCCTATGGCCGAAGTGACGCCAAGCGTCAAAACCACAGCAATGTCAAGATGGGAGAGTGAACAGTGAACAGATGCATATATCTGCACCATCCTTGCTAGCCCAGGTCTCAGGTAGGGCCTCTTCCTCCTTTGACCCATCCATCCACTGGCTCCAAGCTGGAGCACACTTTTGCAGTCTGCACCAAAGTCACCTTTATTATGTTTCTCTCCCTTGCAGCTCTAAGCTGCACCTCAGGGGATTTTTTTATTCATATAAACTCCTTCTAGGAATCTAGAATGTCTCCTTCCTTGACAACTTACCTTTACTTGGGTCAGTAGGAGAGGCAGAAAGGGGATAAAACACAGGGTCTGCAACATGACAATGGGAATTCACAGGGCTTTTTTGTGAAGTGCACAATCCAGCTCCAAACCTACTACAGCGAGAGGGGCAGCAAAATTAACGTGGTGAGTGAACACTAAGCAAAGTTATTCAAGCATAGCTCAGCTGCTGTGAGGGGTCAGAGAAGAATTCTAAGATGCATGAGTGAGGATTTGAGGTCCCACTTAAAGGTTTTGTCACAGGCTTGTCAGCACAAGAGGATGAATATGCTGCTTTTGGGAAAATGATTTTTAGCAGAAGAGACCAGAGCTTTAAAATGGAATTTCGGAAATTCATGATAAATTCAGAACAAAAGCTACACCATCCTCACCCTGTGGATGATTTTGGTTCAGTAACTGACATTTTCTTCATGCAGAATGCACTATTATAGATACATACATACATACATACGTATATATATATGAAATGTTCCCATTTAGGGCATTCTTTGAACTGAACTTTAAGAAGGGCTTACCATTCATTTAGGATGTCCAAAAGGTGGTGGGATATAGTAAAAATTAGCCTGTTTGCTGTTGAAAAATACTAATGCAAAACCACAAAACAGTTTAACAAATTATGTTGTTTCTCCATAATGGTGGTTACTTCATCAGCCCTTCACCTTTATTCTGCATTAGTGTCTAGTAATTCTGCTTCTTGCCTGGAGCCAGGTCATCAGCTGGTGTAAATTAGCCTAGTACTAGTGAGGTATATGAAGTTTTGTCAGATGTCTGCAAGTGAAGGGTCACTTTTTGTTTAGGCTACTGTCTGCATGTATCTTCCCATTCGCTGTTCAGTTCCACAACACTCTTACCGAAGCAGCCACCTGTGAGGTTGGTTTTTTCTTGCTTAGGACACTTCTGCTCTAAACCAAATACTTTCATTTTCTAGCTCACAAATGCAGACCTCCAAGGAACAGAATACGGGGTTTAAATATAACTGTTAGTTCTGGTCACATCCCAGTATGATCTGACCGCTCTGTCTGATCCTAAACCTTCAGTATCACAGTTCAGCCAGTACTAAACCTTCAACATAAATGAGCTTTCTCATGCTGTGCATAAATGCAGTTTGAAAAGACTGTCCAAAGGATAATTTTTTTTAAAAGCAGGCTATCCTGCTGTTAGTAAGCTGTTAGTCCTTCACCTATTGTAAATGCTCTAACTAGAACGGCAGTGCTTCCCAGAGGATACGTCTTTCACGGGAAACAATGATTTTTAAAGAGGCTCGTTTTAAGCTGTTCAGAAGACTCTGAAATTGTAACTGCTTGTTCATCCCAGTGATACTCTCAACAGTTTTGAAGGCCACTGTCTTATACCTCCTACTGTAAGACCTTCTTTTCTAAATCTATAAGCAAGGTCAGCTATGAGATCAGACAAGGAGACTTTATTTATTCCAGGTCTTAAACTTCCAAGGATGGAGGAGTTTAATTTGTGCTGTCTACAAAGACAGTAACCTAAAGTGTTTTTACTGTTGTCTCTTTCTTTTACCAAGCAATTTTGTTTATATAAAAATGCCAGCTACTTGTACAGAGCTAAGTAACTTTCAAAAGTAGCTTTTCCCAAGTGATTTAGATTACCTCACCCCGTTCAGTTAAACCTTCTTTTTTAGGCAGGTTTTCTGTCCATTCTCTTCATATATGAATAACACCATTATTCTATTGTTCTTTTATTTCATAAACAGATGACTTTAAAATCTGGTAGCAAGTATTAGGATCATGTATGGAAAAGGATTTTTTAACAGATGCATTAAAGAACACTTAGAGATGGAAGCTGTATGCTCATGCTATAGTTTATGTTGAACTTTGGACAAATGTACATACCATGATAATTGTGATACAGGGATTAGAAAACCTTTCACAGTAAGTATGAGGGGAATTGTATGACAGAATAGTGCTACATACCAGAATCCAGTTTTGCTAATCACCAATTACTATAGAATGCTCTAAAGCCTTTGTATTGTAGGAACCTATACAGAAACCTTTGGACTGCTTTTCCACCACTTTCTAAAAGTGCCCTCAAGAAATCTTAGTGCCTCTTTCATATATAGTGAGCTTGATATATTCTATTTATCAGATCTGTGTTTCAAGTCCTGCACTTATAAAGCCTGTTTGCTCACACTCCTAAATGACCTTGGTCATTGCAGTTAAAATAGTTGTATAAGCACTACTTACCTTCATCTTTGCACAGGAGTCTGACCAAAAAAATAACCATGTGTATATGGCAGAGAGTTAAAATTCTTTAGAGGTGTTCAGTGAGCACATCTTTTATCTCCTAGCATGATTTCACTGGCTATGACTGTGTTCTAAGCTTATAGCCCATTCTGTATGCTAAAATGGAAGTAATGCTGCAGTAGCTACTGTGAACTCAAAATCCAGTTAACATATACATTTTTAAGTTAAAAAATTCGGCTTACATACTGACAGCATTACTTTCATTTTAATATTGTTTGATCTTAGATTCAAAACACTTTTAAACTGGTGGTTTCTGTATAGGTTCCTACAATACAAAGGCTTTAGAGCATTCTATGTGTTTTTACACTGGAGACATACATGGAGATAGGATATTTCAGTTTAGCATATGCTCACCAGTGATTGAAGGAGAAACAGTAATTTTTGCCCATGAAGTCCTCCTGTTGCTGAAGTCAGCCTGGATTGAATAAGCCCTATTTCAATGCCCAGAAGTCCTTGACTTTTTGAAATCTCTCATCTCTGTTCCTTCCAAAACATTACGTATCAAAGCGCTTAGTTTTACCAAATTAATAAAATCTAAAATTTTTACAGGCTGTTTGCACACAGGATTTAGTCCAGTGTAGGCCTGTTTGTGTTAGCTGAGAGGATTCTTCAGAATGCATTTCCACTGTATTATCTGAGGCTACTCATATATCAGAAGCTCCCCAGCTGTATAAATATTTGTGAGATTGATAATACGAATGTTCTTCTAATAGAGTGGGCAAGAAGAGATACACTAATTGTTGAGAGAATAAAAGCATGTATTGGTCAAACTAAAGAGGAAATAATAAAATTATTTTGAATACTCATTTAAAGAAATTGAGGGGGAAAACAACTGCTGTAGACTTAAAATAGGACCATGTTTAAAAATATGTACCACAAATTCAGCTTTCATAGCTTTCAGCTATGCAGATACCACAAAAAAATCACTCTCTTACGAAATACCTGGTTCTAAGAGCCTTTATTTAGGAAATAGTGTTCTAAGAAAAGTATCTTAAAAAAATTAGAAATGTGCAGTTTAGTATGGACTATACAAGAAATTAGTAACGTATTTCCTTCCTCCTCTCCCTGTTCAGTCACAAGTAATTGACTACATTTGGGAAGTGTTAAAACTACCTTTTTATGAAAATGGATTCTTGGACAGATCAGTCCATTAAAAATACCCCCCACTGAAATACACATTTTAGGAGCTAACTTCAAACCATCCTGAAGAATAAAGCTTTTTAGCTGTGTTCACAGTCTTTGCTATATAGAAGACCCTAAAAGTGCTTTCTAGCTTTCTTGCCAAATATTACACTTTGGTCTTCAACCAGAGCCACTAAATCACTTCAAAATAATGCAATTGCAGAAAGTGGACCACCTTCCTCTTCCTGCCCTTTTATTACTGTATCTTCACTAATAACTGCCCCTGAAGACTAGTTTCGAGGAAAACTGAACCATCTCTATCTTTTCTCCATCCCCACTTCTAATCTCTGCTGAAAAACATAAGAAAGGGTGAGATAGAATTTGATTAGTTTTTTCCTTTCTTAAAAAATAGTGTTTGTTTAATATCTGAACCTTTTTGCAGGTTTTTACTCTGAAACTGATTATTTTGTAAAAGGTGTATTCTAAACTCAGCATTTTCTCTAATGACATCCTGAGTTGTTTTCTTGTTTTTTTCCTTAATGCATCTTTTTAATCTTTCATGTGGGAAAAATAACATATCTCATGGAAACACTTCAATTTCATATCAAACCATGAAAAACTATGTTTAATGCCCTCTAATGAATTTGACGCTGGATTTATCTCAGCTAGAGAAACTTGAAGTCAAGTGGAAGGGTAGATATGTAGATGGATGAGGTAGTTTTTTTATTATTAGTTTGCTGATGACGTTGTTTTTTGTTTGTTTTAGAACAAGAGGCTATTTCCATGGTTTACAACTGCAACCTGAAGAGCATACCAAGAAATGAATGGATTATAGTTGTCTATAGATAAGTAACTATTTCTGACAGGCGTATAATGTAGCTGAATAAGAACATGGACTACGTAGCTTTGCAGATAATTTAAAAGTAACAGAGAGTTCAGCTTCTCAGCTTAATTTCTGTTGAATGGGTATAGGAGATATTGAATATTTAATGGGTTTTCTTATATCAGTTACAAGCAAGTAAACCAGAGAAAATCCACTGGAATCATGAGGGCCTTTATTTCTGGTGTTGTGAGCTGTTTTGTGACTCCGCATTGCCATGATTCTAAAAATAATTTGCCAGGCCTGCGGGTTTTCCCATGTGAAATTACAGTACGGGGGCACTTCTCGCAGTCAGGGTTTCTCGCACAGAGACCCGATGTCTTGAATGCTTGCACTCGAGACCCGTCTTTGCTGGAGGTGCGTCCACCTTGATTTGTATTTTTGTGCCGAAGTTTTCTAAGCCGAGTAAACTTTTATTCTCTAAAGGTACAACAAAGACAGAAAAAGATTGTTCTTTTCTTTTAAAGCCCAACGATGGCGTCTTAATCTGGTGTAGTAAGCTCCCTGAAATTCCTGCTCTTCCCCTACTTTCCCACCTTTGGTTCGGGGAGACTTGCAACGTACTGGGGTAGAGGGGGGTCTTGTATTCCGTGATGTTTAGCCGGTATTTGTTACTTGCCGGTCAGGGTAACTCACTGAACGTTTCTAATCTCGCTGATTGCGTTCCTTTGTGTCTCTAATGCGAAATACAATTAATTCGCCAGGGGCCGTTCCCCGGGGACTTCCGTCAGCTGCCGCATCCCACCGGCCCGGCCATGAAGCCAGGCCTGACGCTCCCGGTGCCCACGCCCGCCGAGCCGCTGGGCCCTGCAGGGGGGCCGGGTCTGGTCTGTGCTGCCCTGCTTCCTCCCGGACCAGGCGGCCACTCCTGCCCGCCCGCCCGCTCTCCATCCCCGCGCGGGAGGGGCACCGCTCCCTTCCCGGCGCAGCCCCTCAGCACATCGCGGGCCGGACTCCGCTCACCGCGGCCGGACCGGGCCGGGGTCCCGCACGGGCCGGGGGTCCCGCACAGCCCCGACGGGGGCGGGGGCGCTCCGTGCCGGGGGGGCGGGGCCGCGGGGCCGCCGGGAGCGGTGACGTATCTCGAGGCCCCGCCCCCTGCTCGGGTATATAAGCGGCGCTGCTCACGCCGTCGGTCTTTTTCGCTCCGGGTTTGCCGCCC
>VZRR01002980.1:1017965-1039377 GCA_013398015.1 Oreocharis arfaki
CCGCGCTGCCCGCCGGGCCCGCTCGCTGCCGCCCCGCGCCCAGGCCGCCGCCGGCGGGGTAACTCGAGCCCGGGGAGGGGGCGACGCGAGGGGCGCTCCGAGGGGCCCCCGACCCGCCCGCCTCGCTCCTCCCCTCCCCTGGCGGGGCGGGGCCGCCATCATGGCCGGGCCGTCCCGCATGTGGCGCCGCCATCGCTGCCCCTCGGCCTGGCCCGAGGCGTAACCAGCTCTTCTCTGTGGAACTTACAGGTGTCGGTTCTCTTTTGCCGAGAGAAAGAACTCAATTAACATCGAAAATGGGAAAGGAGAAGACCCACATTAACATCGTCGTCATCGGCCACGTCGATTCTGGCAAGTCCACCACCACCGGCCACCTGATCTACAAATGTGGGGGCATCGACAAGAGAACTATCGAGAAGTTCGAGAAGGAAGCGGCTGAGGTGCGTGGGCTCATAGCAGCCAGCAAAATTCTGGGCTGCAGGAATGAATAGACCCTTAATCGCAAAGTGAAGCTGCAAAGCGTTCAGTGGCCGCGGGGAGGCAGTTTGGTTGCCTCTACCCCAGGAGCTGAACAAGTAGCTCAGTGTTGCGTGGCCACAGGGCGGCAGCTGGGTTGCAGTTCTCGAGGTAGAACAAGTGGTTAAGTGTTCTATCTGCCATTGTGGTAGTTGCACAAACTCAAATTGTGAAATGTAGAGCATGTGAGGAAAAGATAGTCTTAAGCTCCATCTGAATAGTAAGATGTGGAATCAGGTTCAATGGCCAGATTCAAACTCTGCACACATAAAGTTAAGGGTGGAATTTAATGAAGTTGATCTATTGGGGTTTAGCTGATACTGGCTTTTTTTTTTGGGTAATAACAGTGTAGGTGATACAAGCATTATAGATTGAAATTTGGCAAATGCTGAGCAGAGTGGAAGATGAAATGGTGATTATTACAGGTGTTGCAGTAGTAAGAGGACTTAAATTTGTAGAGGACACTTGATAGTAGGACTCAAACTCAAGAGCTCTATCATAAAGATGCATTAGTGTAATTAACAAGCTGTGTAGGAGCCTGAACTGTCAACAGGTTCAATAAGGTTCAACAGTTGGCATCTCTCACCAGCAGCGCCAAGTGTATCGTGTTGCTTGTTTTATGACCAGCAACGTTTTTCAGTGTTAAGCCAGTTACTATTACTGGATTTTGCTCTTTAGCCAGTGTGTGATTTTTCTGAACTAAAAGCAGATATGAAACTTTTTTTTAATAAAACATTTGTTTTCTTGTAACTGTAGATGGGCAAAGGTTCCTTCAAATATGCCTGGGTCTTGGACAAGCTGAAGGCTGAACGTGAGCGTGGTATTACTATCGATATTTCCCTGTGGAAATTTGAAACGAGCAAATACTACGTCACCATCATTGATGCTCCTGGACACAGAGACTTCATTAAAAACATGATTACTGGAACTTCTCAGGTACGTAAAGAAAACAGGATTTGGGGAGTTCAGGAAGGTTGTTCCTTGGTCGGGGGGGTTCCTGTAGTACTTTGACGTACATGCAAGCATTTGGTTGTTTTTGTTTCCATAGGCTGATTGTGCTGTCCTGATCGTTGCTGCTGGTGTTGGTGAGTTCGAGGCTGGTATTTCCAAGAACGGGCAGACCCGTGAGCACGCCCTTCTGGCTTACACCCTGGGTGTAAAACAGCTGATTGTTGGTGTCAACAAGATGGATTCCACTGAGCCACCTTACAGCCAGAAGAGATATGAAGAGATTGTCAAAGAAGTCAGCACTTACATCAAGAAGATTGGCTACAACCCAGACACTGTGGCTTTTGTGCCAATTTCTGGTTGGAACGGCGACAACATGCTGGAGCCTAGCTCTAACGTAGGTTTGGCATTTATTTCTATTAAGGCATGAAACTAGGAGGACTGTTAAGATAGATTATGCAAAGATAAAACACATGTATTTTTTAATAGTTATGTTTGGGAACTGTCAAGGTCCAAGATAAACTCCTAGCACTTTAAAAATTCTTACTCTGCAACAGTAGATTAAGATAATGCTTAGAGATACCGCTTAGGCTTTTCCAGCCTTGTGCCATTAAATTTGGCAGTCAGATTAACCTGGACTTGCTTCCATTACAGATGCCCTGGTTCAAGGGATGGAAGATCACCCGTAAGGATGGCAGTGCCAGCGGAACCACCCTCCTTGAAGCCTTGGACTGCATCCTGCCACCAACTCGTCCAACTGACAAACCTCTGCGTCTGCCTCTTCAGGATGTCTACAAAATCGGCGGTATGTGTTCTCTGTAATGCTGCTCACTTGCCAGCAACAGCTGATGTATGGGGCTAAAATGCAGGCATTTGCCCAAGAGCTGCTTTTTCAAGTCAAAAAGTAAAATTCTTGTCTCGGATGGGTTTTTTTCCCCACAAGGGCATATATTCATTAAGCTGAATTACTGATGTTGTTTTCTGCTTGCAGGCATTGGTACTGTACCAGTTGGCCGTGTGGAAACGGGTGTTCTGAAGCCAGGCATGGTGGTTACATTTGCCCCTGTCAACGTAACAACTGAAGTTAAATCTGTTGAGATGCACCATGAAGCCCTGAGTGAAGCTCTGCCTGGTGACAACGTTGGCTTCAATGTTAAGAACGTGTCTGTGAAAGATGTTCGCCGTGGTAACGTTGCTGGTGACAGCAAGAATGATCCTCCCATGGAAGCTGCTGGCTTCACCGCACAGGTATGTTTTGCAGCTGTTCGGGGATGTTTGGAATGTAGCTCTGTATTCCGAAATAGGAGTCTTGTGAGGCCAAGCTATAAAGTGACATAGAGTTGTGTTCTGAGTTACATTTCATTAAAGCAAATCTCATTAATTTCTTGACTTTGTAGGACATGTCTGTGTTCAAAATAACTCCGCTTCTGACTTGGCTTCCTTTGTTTCCTAGGTCATTATCCTGAACCACCCTGGCCAAATCAGTGCCGGCTATGCCCCTGTGCTGGATTGCCATACTGCTCACATTGCATGCAAATTTGCTGAACTCAAGGAGAAGATCGATCGTCGTTCTGGCAAGAAGCTGGAGGATGGCCCCAAATTCTTGAAATCTGGAGATGCTGCCATCGTTGATATGATCCCTGGCAAACCCATGTGTGTTGAGAGCTTCTCTGATTATCCTCCTCTCGGTAAGGCGTCTCACATTAATGCTGATCTTTATAAAATACACTCCCCGATTTCTAGTATCGAGATGAAATGTGTTCTGTGAAACACTGGTGAAAGCTGTGGCTTGAAGCTCTGAAGTGGAACCAAAACCCTACTGGTACAGGGAGGGATACTCTGAAGAGGGTGATGCCTCTGTCCCAGTCTGGTTCCAGAACAGCAGTGGCCCATTTACACCAACCTGCGCGGTGCTCCTGTGCAAACTGGGCTGAGTTGGGCAGCCATGGACAAAAGTAATGAAACATGTTTCTGCTTTCAGGTCGTTTTGCCGTGCGCGACATGAGGCAGACGGTCGCTGTTGGTGTCATCAAGGCAGTTGACAAGAAGGCTGGAGGAGCTGGCAAGGTCACAAAGTCTGCCCAGAAGGCCCAGAAGGCTAAATGAAAATTCTATACACCAGCTGCCACCTCAGTCTTAATCAGTGGTGGAAGAACGGTCTCAGAACTGTTTGTCTCAATTGGCCATTTAAGTTTAATAGCGAAAGACTGGTTAATGATTACAATGCATCGTAAAAGCTTCAGAAGGAAAGGAATGTTTGTGGACCATTTGTTTCGTGGCAGTTTAAGTTATTAGTCTTTAAAATCGATAAATTTTTTTAAATGGAAACTTGACCAAAAATCTGTCACAGAATTTGAGACCATTAAAACAAAAGTTCAATGCTATGTCTCTGTGTTCTTTGGGTTAATGTTAAGTTCGTGGCAAAACCTGTATCTAGCCATATGGGATAAGAAAGGATCATTGTTACTTGAGTATGTTCAGAAGTTAAAAAGCAAATACTCAACTTGTTTCTGAAGAGTAGAGCAAAATTCAGCTGCGGGTTTACTTTTTAACTGAGCTAAGCCTTAAATAACTTTCCTGGTGCTTTCTTCTAAATTTACTTTTAGATTGCATTGCACAAATACCAGGTAACAGTTGCAGTATTTTGGTGCATTCTGTGATGCATCGAGTAAACCAAGAGAACTCTACATTGAGAAGAAGAAATAGTCTGAACACATTTAAGCTTAAAAAGTTATAAACAAAGAATCTAAAGTTGGGTTTCCAACACTTTGTACACTGACTTTTCTAGTCAAATGCAAAACCGGATGGGGTTTTTTTCTGGGGAACTGGTTAACTGTTGTGTAGCTCTATAAAGATGAAACACTTTTACATAAATGTTTTCTAATATATAGTAAGACATTGAATAGCCAAATCTAAAACTTCTGTCTAGAATTACACTTGGATGCAACCTGAGTGACCCACCGTTGCAGCCTGCAGCAAATGGCACAGTGGGACAAGGTGCCTGCTATCCTTAACAACAGGTTGAACATTTGGATCGAACAGTCAATTAAAGGGGACTTGAAAACCTATTCCAAATGATTCTTAACAGTCACTAGATGAATAATCCCAAGTACAATATGCTGCGATATAAGAGTATCAGCTGTAATAATTGAGAATTCCAGCAAAGAAGCCTTGCTTCAAATAGGTAAATGGGGGCAAGCAGTTAATGGATAATCAGGGCTGACTTGCATAATGACGCCACTGTTTTACTAACCTTTCACATGATTTCCCCACAGCATCCCCATGAAAGGTCAAAAAGAGTTTGGTATCTTTTGAGGGACTTGTTCCATAACACCAGTATGTTTGTTCTGCCTGTAATGGCTGTATTCTCTCACTTGTTTTGCTTTCCTTCTCCAGCTGTGTGCTTTCTCTGCAGGAACTCATGTCTGTACTGCTTGGATAGGTCTGAACTGCTGTTACTTATTTTCATGCTCTTTGTTTGGATCTTCTTTTCTGCTCACCTTCTGTGTGTTAACTGCAGTGAAACCTTGGAGCATTACACACCGTTTTTGAAGGTACAGTGGAAGCAAGGGCTAGACAGCTTCACAGCAGGCTACGGAATTCAGTAAAGAAATCTCTGCTGCTTAAATTGTGCTTCTGGAGGTTTGTTAGTGTCCCCAAGGCAGCAGGAAGTACATAACTTCAAAATGGAGGTAGACCTACTGTTACCATAATATAGCTTGAAGTATCTTGCCAAATCTTTGCATGCTTTTCAGTTAAACCGCTATGTATTTTCTAGGAGGCTTCAGTCAAACTGGTTCAGCAAAGCTCTGATTTGGATGAAAAGCACAGCAGCTTTGGCACAAGCTGCCTTGAGCACGCAGATTGGTTAGATTTCCTTCACATTCTTTTGTTAGGTGCAGGATGTTTGGTTTGGCTGGCCGTGGCCTGGATATGCAACACCCAGTCTGGAGTGCCTCTGCGCACGTTGCACAGAGCTGTCTTCAGCTGGGTGTACTTGCTCCATGGCAGTTTGGAAACGGGCTTGTGTAAGCAACTGATTGAAATCCTTAGGGAAAATAAGGTGTGATGCGGCATTAGGTATTCCAGAGCCCCTGCTGCAAGCAGTGAGGGTGGTGGGGGCAGTGCGGTGCTGCTGTTGCAGGAGGCCCGTGGGTCAGCTGTGCTCAGGTCAGATCAGCTGCCAAAGCTGCTGCGGGGCTGGCTCACGTTACCAGGGCCCCGCTGCACAGCAGGGCAGGAGTCAGCTGCATGGTTTGTGGCAGAGGGACTGGTCCTGCCTCTAGCAGAAAAAAAACCCCAGAAGAGCAGTACTGCATCTAACAACTTCACGTGTGCAGCGAAACACTTGGGAATGCTCTGCCTGCAATACTAGCAGTTGCTTTCATGTATTTAATTAAAACTTAAATTTTACACATTTGGGTTTCTTCTTAAATTTTTTTTCTTAACTGTTACGGACCAGATTTGCTTTCTATGCACTAATGTAATGCCATCTGAGTTATTTTATTAATCTTTGACTACCAGGGGACATTGTTAGACTTTTGTAAACAAAACTTGGGAATAAAACTACTTTGATCAAACTTCTAATAAATGTTCTTAGTTGAGAACTATATTTTGTCTTCTGACTGCTTATTTCTTTAAGCAACTTTTACAGCTGTCCTTCCCTCTTTCCTCACTGTCCTGCAATGCTGGTGGCGTTCATACAGAAGTGTGATAGCATGCTGCCGTGGTGATGGAGCCAGCTCTGAAGGCAGAAAACTGGCTGGAGTATTGTATTTTCTAGTATTGTATTTTCTAGTTATTGATGAATGCTTTGGTAGTCCAGAGGGCTTTAAATACACAGAAATATTCCGGAGATGGATGTGGTGAGGTACTGGGGGACAAATGGGACAAAGGCCAGTTCTTCTTCATAAGGAAATGGAGCAGTGCAGTTGCAGCTGATGTCACCAAGTAATTTCTTGTTCATTGTTGGTTCCCAAGGTGGATAGGTCAGGCTGGAATAAAATGGATTCTGCTCAGACTTCTGCACAGAGGCATTTTAATTATATCTCAGATCACTTTGTGCAAGGCTAATAACTGGAATAACTTATTTTACTGAAATTGCAGATGAAAGACTAATTCACATTCTGCATGTAGTTGTCTCAGTATATTTTGAAAGAATGACAAACTTTGAAAAATTATTTCTGTAAATGCGTATTTTAAATTTTAGATTTGGTCAAGATAAACCATGTAGAGACAAATAAAACTTTGTACTGTACAGGGATATTCTTTTCCTCCTTGGTGCTAAATGATTATCTGTTTAAGAAGCGTGTAAATTCAGTCTGGATGATGAATACAACCCACCTGGTTTTAATTTATGTTAGTTCTATGTTTATGTAGTGCCCAGAGGGAGCCTGGGGGGTGGAGGATGTGGTGGGAGGGCTGATAAGCTGCCTCCCCAGCAGCACCCTGAGGGACCCTGAGCACCTCTGAGGTCCTGCTCAAAGCACCTTTTCTACAATTTCTCTCGTACATTTCACTGCAAGTTGTAAATTCCTGACAGTATTAACACCTTTGAATTTATTATTTTCAATAACTCAATTTTTTCAGGTCATTTGACTGCACCAAATAGTACTTCCTGTCTAGGAATTTAGTTTTCTGAAATTGCAAATCTTGAACCATAGCCAAACCATAAGCTAAACAGAGGAATAAACAGTGACCATGGAAAGTAACAGTGGGCAAAATTACTCCTTCTCTTGCAATGCTCCTCCTGCTTACCAAGGAGAGGCCTGAAATCGCTTCGCTTCAGGAGGAAGAAGAGGGCTCCTGGGGTGCAAAAGAGCAGAAGGAAAACCTGGTAGATATCAAAACTGCATTGGCTTCCAAGATACAGAAGCTGTGGTTTTTCAGCCTTTTCTGAGTCCTCTTTAGTCCCTTCAGATTATTTCTGCATTTTAAGTCAATTGCCTGCTTTTTAAAAAATCAGGTTACTTTTCCTGGCTGCCTATCAGTAATTCTTTAATCCTTTAATGTTTCAAATATTTACACGACATGATTCAAATCTGCCAGCTTCTCTGCACTGGTAAGGTGACAGCTGAACCTATATTTTCCTTGAAAGATGCTGAGTGATGTACTGTGGAAAGGGGGTGATGAGTCACAGTGGGAAGCCCTGATGAAGGGTCTCTGGCCTGTGGCTGGGGCAGCAGCGGAGTGCACACAGGGTGTCAGCCAAGGAGCTGCACCCACGCTTAACAGCTCTGAATTTGTGCAGGCTTTGCTTCTTTCCTCCTTTAAAAAAGCAAAACGAGTTGGAAGGTACCTAAGCTTTCATTGGTGAATCATCCCCATGGGCCAAGCATGTGATTTTAAGGATGCAGCAGCAACAGGTTTGCCCTCAGTGTGCTGAGGTGCTTGCCAAGGCTTTCTCCTGGCTCTTCTCAGCGAAGCAATCCAGAACCCTGGGCATCTTCCTGCAGGGGGGTCTGCTAGCTCAGGCCCAGCACAAACACTAGTCCATGGGTCAATACACTAATTTTTTTTGCATTTCATAGCCACTGGAAATAAGCAGAACCAGCTCACTGCTAACTCAGGGCCCTGCCTGCCCTGCCAGCAGCAGTCACAGTCACATTTTCCCTTTCAGCCCAGTAAAATCTGGATTATTTAATACAAAGGGAAGAGCCACAGCGTTTCCCCACCCCAGGTCCGGGTTCTGCACAGCTCAGCACAACTGGCGAAGCTGCTGACTCCAAACCTGCACAGAGATGGAAAGGCAAGAAAAACGTCCCCTTCTGGAGGGGTTCGATTGCAGGTAGGGCTGAAATTTGAAAGAAAGTTTCAGGTTCCTCTTATCTGCAGCCACCCGGGCACATCTTAAGCAAAATACCAATTTTTTTCTTTGATATATGTATATATATATATATACACACATACACATTCACATCTATATATTGCACACCTACTTAACATTTTTTTATAATTGTAGTTGCCAGACTTCTCAAAAATCTGCAGTTCCTATTTTGAAGCTGGATTCTAAGCTCCAGATTCCTCAGTAAACAAAGTGAAATGCCCTCAAATGAATGAATAGTTAGTTACTGATAATTAGTTATTATTTATACATATTCTTTTTTTTGTTATATATATAGTTATTATTAAATATTTTATTAATATTTCATAAATATTTAGTTTATAAGTTAGGTTGTGGTTCTGCTAATAGGACATGAGTACTTTGGAGAAAGAGATGTAGGACTGTTGGTGTTGAGTCGTCTCTATGCAAAACAAGTTCTTTAATAGCCTTTCCCAGAGGAAAAAAAGGAATAGATGAATTTAAATGTACTTATAAGTTTGCTTGACTGCCATTACTAGTAATAGTAACTAACATCACCTACCCTGCTGCTAAAGCACTACTATGGATAACAGTATCCTAACTCTTTAGAGAAGGAGGGGATGTATACATGTGCCCAGGGAGTGGGAGAAGGAAAACCGTCCTGAACGGGGGCTCTGCTCTATTGCAGTCACTTCCTTGTCAGGGGAATTCCTGCGACTCCTTTCTGGGCACGCATGCCCCAGACGGCTGCACACGTGGCACAGCCGAGGAGAACTGATCGCAGCCCGTGACGTGACCGCTCTGCTCCTGAACAGCCGCTTCCCCATCGTGCCTGACGCCCGCCACTGCCCACCGGCAGGCTCTGGCCGATGTCACCACGCTGGCCCTGTCACATGCCACCTGGCCGAAGCCTCCCGAGGTGCCGTGGGACAAGGACAAAACCTCGCCGAAGCGCCAGCTCAGCACTACCAGGCACAGCAGCCGTTCCACTTGTGACCCCAAAAATGCTGTACACGTGTGACACAGGCCACCACCTGGTCATGCACGGCAATTTTCAAGTTAAACCACAGCAAACAGCAAGGGAAGAAACGGGTCACGAGGCTGTTGTCCCCTCCCCTCTCTTCTTGCTGCCCGGTAAGGCAGAGTGAGCTCATTTCCCACCTGGCTCCGTGCCCGCTCTTCAGTTAACCACATCAAGCAGTAAGTAACAAGAACGGCGCGTGCTTATCAGTCCCCAGCGGTGCCTGGCAATGGCCCTCCTGGGGCTCGTGCTGGGAGCTGCAGCTGGTGCTAGACATGGACACCTTCATCCTTCACCTGCTCTGCCTCTGTCTCTACCGCAGCCCAGGTCTCTGCTGACCCACTCCTGCAGCAGCAGGGGGGCACCCACTCTGTAGGGACACAGGGAAGCTGAGGCCATGGATGTGCCTGTGCACAGCTGAGCACCCCACGGAGACATCACAGGCCGTCAAAATATCCCGTCTTAGGTCTGCAAAGAGGCGAAGAAGGCGCAGCCTCCAGCTGTCAGGATAGAAGGTTTGCCACTACTGCATCCCTTGGCACAGAGGTCAAGGCCCAGGCACGGGGCGTAGTGACCACACCATGGTGAGTATGCAGTCAGAGATCCTCTGATGGGGATCCACATCAGTCTCCTCCCTCACAGTTACACTTGAAGGGTTAAACCTGCACAGCAGTTTAGAAAGGAGACCAGAAGCACATTTTGTTTCCCCAAAGCATCACTGTAATTAAAATAACAGATCAAGAATCAATCTGGTTTTCTCTGCCCTTTATGTAATAGCAGTTGCAGAGCAAGTCGCCCATCTCCCATCTGAATGCCTGGACACCACTAATTTTAATCAAGGGTGGGGAAAGACACCTTTTATTTCTCAGTGGCCCCATGAAGTCAAGACAAAAGATGGAAAAAACACCCTGGAAGGGCTCTGAGCAGCACTGGCCATGGTTTGATGGGAAGAACTGAGAGCACCTCCTCAGTGGAAACAGCATCTCCAAGGGGAGAGCAGATTCCTCCCTGCATCCACTAAATGACATCCTGAGATACTTGTCACTGGATGAGGAACAGAACCTGGGAAGTGTAGTCATCAAACCTGTACCTGTTACCTGTTACCTGCAGGTAACCCCTGCATCTGGGGGGTTTCAGCATCTGAAACCACTGCATGTGAAGACTGTTACTTGACAAAGTGCGAGGGCAGTGCACAACGGGGAGGCACATTGTGCTTGCCAAGGGGCAGCCAAGCGGGAGACTGAGACAATCCACACAGCTCAGCCACTGCTGCACCATTGCAAACATCTCAGCAGCACTGAGACCACCAAAGGTTGCAGCTTTTAGTGTCTCCCAGCATAAAATATCTTTCCATTTTTCTCTTGCTTTCATCTGTCAGGCAGACATAAAGAAAAGAAGAAGAAACTGCTTAGTTCCAAGTACCATATGAAATGAAAACTAGAGTAGGGAAGGAAAAGAAGTTGCCTTAAAAATCTGGGTTAAGATAGAATGGTAGAGATCCGAGGAAAAAGTGCTGATCACCAGGTCTGTGTTCTGCAGGAGTGAAAAAGAGACACACATTGAAGCAGGGAACACAAAAACACTTGGTATGTGCAACAAGTTAGGTCAACCTCAGCAAACATCCTCCTTCCCTGCTTGCCTGGTCACAGCAAGGATTACAGGACAACAAAGTGCCATTTATTACTGCACAGACAAGGAAAAGCAGACACCCATGTTAAGAACAGGCTCCTCCAGCTCTGCCCTTCCCCTCCTGTCAGCCCTAGTGAGGCCACAGGACCTGGGAGGGTCTAAGCTCACTTTGTCTTCACATAAAAACCAAACCTTGGGCCTTATAACAAACCCCTGGTGGTTAGAAACCAGACGGCACAAGGTGTCCCTCCTCTCTGCCCATGCTACTTGAGCAGATTATTTAGCCTTTCTGTGCTTGGTTTTCTTAACAAAAATAATAGAACTACTTGCAGCAATGATTTCTTTTCACGTTAAAAGCCTTCTCAAACAAGAACTGTTCAGCATGCACAAAATATTGTGGCAAGTTCTGTACACATGAAACCAATACCTGAGGGACAGCCAGTCCTCAAACTTGTGCACATGCCAGGTTTTCCATTTCAGCAAATATGGACATCATTAACCTACATATGTGAACAGAGGACACCCTGTTTTAACCAGGGAACTCACCAGTGGCCAAACACCCACTTCACGCTGAAATAGAAAGAGCAGTTGTGACAGAAGATCTGCTGAGAAGCAACGTACCCCTGCACTTATGACTTCAATTGCCCCTGAAATAAACTCCTGCCCTCTCCTTAGACCACAGCTGTGCATTATTAAATTGTTAAAGGTAAGAAAAGCAAAACTCCTCTCCTTCTGCTCTTCCTTTGACACTGGTGCAGCCCAGCTCAGTGGAATCACTCTTTCATTTATGCTGCATGTGTGAGACCAGAAGCACAGAAATAAATTTAGCACACAAAGCTGAGGAAAGTGTTTCCTTTTGTACCAGGGTGCAAGGTACTTGCCTTTAAAGACACACATTGTTGAAAGCTAAAATGACTGCTGACAAGAACAAGGAAATGCAGTTTTGAGACTGCGTAATTGGATTAAAAGTGAGAGGATGAATGTGTCAATAAGGCCTCCTTCCTAGGCCATACAAACTAGATCTAAGTTTTTACACATACCAGTGCATCAAACCCAAACATAATGCAAAGATAATGCAGAGAAGAAAGCATAAAACTCTCTTGATCAGAAGTACTTCTACTTTGTACAGACAGATTTAGGGTTTCTTTGGATTCAAATAGTTGGAATTCCATGAGCACCATACCTGGAGCCCAAGTTACACCACAGAAAGCATACCTGCCTTTCTTATGCTGAACACTTAAGGCTTGCAAGGTTGAGATAGATCTTTGAGCCAAGGATGGAAGGAAAACAGGCCACAGATATAAAGGAGCACGTCAGATGTTAGCTTTTCCGAGCCGTTCTGACATGAACTGACCTACAGATCACATCTAAAGCTCTTCTGCTGAAGCCAGTGGCTGGTGATGGGGAAGTGCTTTCAGGCAGGTGGTTGATGTCCCAAAGAAAGTCGCAAACTCTGCTCATCCTCCTGCTGCATGACAGGGTCTCTATCAACAAAAGGGATTTGCTCTGATTCCTTCCTCTGGACAGGAAAGCAATCCTCACCCAGAGCCAGAGAAATATGCCAGAGAAATTTCCAGAACCGTAATTTCAAAATGACAGATACACGTATTTGGGGCATGGTTGGACTTAATGACCTTAAGGGTCTTTTCCAACCTGTAAGATCCTCTGATTTAACTGTAACAAAATGTGTTCTGAAGCCAGATATTCAGAAATGAGACCAGCACCAGAGACTGCTGCCTGAGTCAAGCAAAGATTTGGGAGGTGCACAGCAACAGCTTGAATTCCGTGTGTCTTTCTGGCAAGTGACCACTCAACTGTCCAGTTGATCCAAGTGACTTGGATCTCACTCGAATCCAAGTTCTGTTCCTGTCAGTTGCAGGACCAGTGCTGATGAGAAACGCCTGGGTCCCACTCCCCCAGCCCCCAGCACGTCAGACAGAGCTTCACAGTGCCCGGGCTGAGGTCCATGGGGCAGGTTCCCATGTGTCCTCCACCTTCCTCAGCACCCAGCCTTGCCCAGCTGCCTCCCCAGCTCTGTAGCGAATCTCAGCCCACCTCACATGTGGCAACTGTGATCCGGTGAACTGGCAAGGCCCTGCTGAAAACTAAGTGATAACCGAGTTCTTCACCAAGTTTCAAGATAAGCTTTTATTTATTTTAAAAGAGAAAACCACCTGCAGGATGTGGTGTTTACATTCAGTCTCCTATGTAAATTTAAATATTCATGTGGCACACATTTCCATAGCCAAGTGTTTCCTACTGGCTGCCACCAGCCAGTGCACAGTCACTGCACAGCTATGAACACAAGTACTGAGCTCAATGGAACACACTTTTCAGCTCCAATCCTCTTGTGCTGCCATGGGGCTTAGCATGGGAACACTTCTTACTCGTTTTAGAAGAGCTAAACTCTGTCCTGTACAAGACGCAGATTTTGACTATCTGAAGTCTTCCAAATAAGTGGAATTTTAAAAGCAGTTCTCCTGTCTCTCCACTTGCATCAGCAAAATCGCAGGCTGTATTTAGGTTTCTGGGCATCTACTTCGTGCATTCATCATATTTGTTCTACGCAATGACACTGCCATAGAACCCAACTAGAACTGCTCTGGGTCTGGCCAGCATGGGTGTTATCTGGGAAGAGGCTCAGGAGCACAGGGGACCTTGCCACGAAATCTGGCAGGATCGCTGCCATTCTCTACAAAGGTGTTTTAACAAACTTTGTCTCCTCTTCAGAAAACTCTGCTGAAATCTGTCTTTTCGAAGCTGCTTTGTCTGAGTACATTTTCCCTGGGAAGTACTCCCCAGCCTGAGGCACAGCTTTTAGCTTCTCTGTCTTCTGGTGATTGGTTTTCACAAATCTTAGCAGGTTAACAATAGCAGCTGGTGTGATTCCAGGGATACGGCTGACTGCACCAATCTGCACGTGGAGACAGGAACAGGTTAACCACCACCAAACCTACACACTGGAGCTAGTGAGAAATGAGATCAAAACCTGTGGGCATTCCTTTCCCCGATTCTTCCACCCCCATGCCCCTTGAGAAGACAGAAGGGATTTCACTGCTGCTCAGCCCTGCTGTGGCTGAATTTCTCACCGTCTGGGGGCGGTTTGAGTCCAGCTTCTCTCGCACCTCTGCGGAGAGTGAGGCATCAATGGCAAAGTAATCCAGGTCGTCTGGCAGCTGGAGCGCCTCGTCACGACGCACTTCTTCTATTTCCTGCTGCTGGTTGAGTACACACCACTCATAAGCAGCTGTGGTGATCAGGGGAACAAGAAAACCAGCTATAAATAGATACTCATGTGAAACAAGTCACTTGCAAGAAGTCTTGGAAGCCCAATGAGCAATTCCACTGAGATGGTCAAAAGCTCCTAAGGAAATCTCCAGCCTCACAGACTGTAGTCTAATTCACATCACTACTTTGGAAGAAGTCATACTCTTTGATTTGTTACGGGAAACATCCCAACAAAAGATGGTCTATTTGATGGGGCAGTAAGGAGGAAAAAAAACCCAAAGAATGATCTTACCCCAGAGAGTGAAACACTGGTGCATAAAAGGGCTTATGGCAGAAAGCTCACTTTCTGATCAGAGTGTTTTATTTCTCTAAGCAGCAACATGAAACACACCAGGACAATTCCTCTCCCCTTACTGAACAAATGTATGCAGATCATCACGAGAGAGCCTAACCCTTGTACTCTACCTTCTATTTTCAATCTCTCTGCCAGTTCTCTCCATTGAGCAAGCTTGCCCAGGGGCTCTGGGACAGCCTTTGCCAGAATCTCCATGTTGGCATCTTGATATTGAAGGATGTCAAAGGCACTGTGGAGAAGAAGAGTAAACATTTATGGTAAAAAGGAGTCACACTCGTAAGGCAGATTTACAACTGTTCCCAGCTCAAACTTACAAAGTTCTTAGCATAAGCCAGAACAACTGCAGAGCCAAGCTCAATTTGCTACTATCTCCTCACAGTACACAGAAGAGCTGCTAAACTCTCAAAGAGAAACTCCTCACATACAATTACAGCAAGACAGAGGGGACAAGGCAAGGGTATCAAGGGAGATGTTTCACACAGACTCTTGTCAGCCAGGTCTTAGTCACTGATTTAAAACAACAGAAAAGACAAGATGAGATAAAGTATGGGTAAGTGCTGCAGCCAGAGGTTTGGTGGTAAGGAGGCTACAACCTTCTGAAAGCGTCTCTGGCTGAGAGCTGCATGGCAAGGCCACTGCACACACACACACACACTCAGACACCCCGGAGAGTCTCCTCAATGAGTCAATGGCACAGAGTCAGGATTGGTCACTGAGAGGGATTTATTCCAGCCATGTGTGTAGTGCGGGTCCAGGGAGGCAGATGAGGATGGGATGACCAGAGGATGAGCAAGAGGGTGAAAGAGGAAGTGTTCAGGCTTTTTATATGGGGTCAGTAGGGGTGGGGAGAAAACATCAGGGACCAATAGTCTGAGGGCACGGGGGTGGTACACAGGTAGGGCTAGGGAAAGGGGAGCAGAACAAGGCATCCTGGTCCCTGGCATCCTGGGAGAGACCTTTT
The DNA here is from genome assembly GCA_013398015.1 of Oreocharis arfaki. Lineage (NCBI taxonomy): Eukaryota > Metazoa > Chordata > Aves > Passeriformes > Paramythiidae > Oreocharis > Oreocharis arfaki. The sequence goes on from VZRR01002980.1 coordinate 1,033,426, forward strand.
GGTCTCCCTAGCCCGGGGAGTGTGGCCAGGGCACATCCAGGGGCTGCTGTGGCTATGGCTCACCGGCTTTGTGTACAAGAACAGCTACCACCTGACACCAGCCTGAAATCAACTGCTGCTTTACCAAGCTTGTAGCAAAGCTGCAACCCACTGCAAAACCATCACCAGCTGGTAACTCTGTGTAAGGACAGCAAGAACTGCCTGGGCCAGTGGAGCACTCCCTTGCTTCGGGAGCACGTCAGCACCATGAAACATGGAATAGTAAAAACACCAGTGTCATACTTATCCTACAGGTAAACATCAGATGTATGTCCCCTGAAGGTGGTAAAGTAGGAATCTTGGAGTACTGTCAGGTTCAGGAAGGATGGACGAATGCTGTGAAACCACTAACCCGATGCACTAAAGCAAAGGTCAAACCAGAAGGCTCCAGCTGTAACCTTTACCTGACAGGTGACCTGCGATTGCTACTGATGGGAACTTCTGGTAGTAACCGGGACCATTTGGATATGCTGAACTGAAGCGATTTTAGTGTTGCAATCCCATCCTCTAACGCAGCTCTCATCTTAACTGCCTGTTCATATCGCTGCTGTGACACACACCCAGCTTCTTCAAACCCTGCAGAGACAGATGGTGTATGAGAAAAAGGTCTACAGCCAGGCAGGGCTGGTCACTGCAAGAGCCACCACAACGAAACACCTCTGCGGGTGAGCCTGGCGTCAGCGTTGTCCGGCCGCAGGGACATGCGGAACTCCACGCGGCTGGTGAACATGCGGTAGGGCTCGCTGGTGCCCAGCGTGGTGAGGTCATCGATGAGCACACCCACGTAGCCCTCGGTGCGGCTGACGGTGAACGGGGGCTTGCCGTGAACGCGCAGACAGGCGTTGATCCCAGCAATCACACCCTGCGCAGGCAGAACAAACCAAACGCATCCATCGGTCCCTGCTCAGCAAGAACACCAGCACATCTGCCTCCGCAGGCTCACATGTCAAACCGTGCCCAGGAAAATGCAACAGCCTGTGCCAGTAATCCAGGCAGCTTCCTTCTGGGGCATCATGAGCATCTGAAGGGCTTCTTGGCCTCTGCTGATGTGTCTGGAGACAACTCCCACATGTTTTCAATTATAACCACTACACAGTCTCTATGCTGAAACACTTAACAGGGTTTTCAATTACTTTTGTTACTGCACCCTCAGTGACAGCAATTGCAGATACTTGTAGAGATACAAGTAAGAATATCTTAGGCAAGTCTGGAATCAGGGTGAGCAACAAAAGTAAGAAAATCTCATGGGCACAAAACCGGCCAAGCAAGACTATCACAAAGGCCAAGGCAATGCCCCTTTCTGAGTGCTGAATATGCAACAGTCAGATTCGCCCACCTGAGCTGCAGCTTCTTCATAGCCTGTTGTGCCATTTATCTGGCCTGCAAAGAAGAGGCGCTGAACAAGACGCGACTCGAGAGAAGCAGTCAGTTGTCGGGGGTCTAAAAAGTCATACTGCACCCCATAGCCTGTGACACACAACAAAACAGATGTGACAGGAGGGATTGTCAAGGCAATCAATGGAGCAGAATGGCTTATCAGTTTTATTTACGATTTCCAAACAAACAAGGAAAAATCCCTCCATCCAAGAACTAGTTTTGCTCCGTATTCCCTTTGTTTTGCTACGCTCTAAACAAAACCTGCTTTTCACTAACTAGTAAATAAATATGACCAATAGGTTTAAAACTATTCAACCCCCTCACCTGGCTGTAGCATCTTGGCTTTTTCCAAGCCTGGGACAGATTTGACCACCTGCTCCTGGAGCTCAGGCGGCAGTGTCATGGACATGCCTTGGGGGTAAATGACGTTGGACTCCAAGCCTTCGGGCTCCAGCCACACCTGATGTTCTCGGTTTGGGAAGCGCAGCACCTTTGATTCAAGAGAGGGGCAGTACCTGCAACAGTAAACAGCCATGAGCACCACCTGACGTGGAGAAAAAGTAACTTCCCAGAAGAGAGGCAGGAGAGACTCACAGCTCCAAAGAGACTGCCAGCTTGTCCCCTTGAGAGATGCCAGACACTCACCGCGGGCCCCTGGTTGTCTCCCTGACATGGTTGTTCAGGTGGAGGTTATCGCAGATAATCTGTTGGGCCTTCAGGTTAGTGCGAGTCAGGTAACAGGACAGCTGATCTTCTGGCTAGAAGAGGCCAAAGCTGCCTTAAGTTCATCCAGTCACAACAATGTATCCTTACTGAACAACTCTGAGATTGCCAAGACCTTTTCCATGACAGCTGGCTCTCACTTGCGGGAGCGGTCAGCAGCACTGCCACACCCACTGTACAGAGCAATCAGAGAGCTCAAGCAACGTGCCCAAAACCAGACTGAGAACAGGACGGAACGTGGGAGTCTGGAATTCAAGTTCTATCCTATACACTGTATTCCTAAATACAGGATGGATATTCCCATTAGATCAACAGATTATATCACAGCATTCAAAAAAAAGCTCTGGAGTTAGAAGAATAAATGCTGACCCTACAGCTAACAGCCAATTAAGGAGTTTGGTGAAGAAAACAAAAAAAAGGAAATCTCTCAGAGAAGAAAAAAACCCAAAACCTCAAAACTCTGCAATTAACATGAAAAATTCAAAGGTTGGAAAAAACCTCGCCATGTAAAGTATTTCAATGATTTTTCTGAAAAAGAGTCAAGAGACTCACATTCCAAATATGATAATGTAGCACTGTAACTCTTTAAAACTGTCACTGAGTTATATATTAGTTAGCCAGGAGTCTTGTGATTTTTTACAAAAATTTCCTAATGAACTATGTTTAATTAGTTAAGGAAAGTCTGACTGTGATTTTAGGTGGTTTTGATTTAGATCTGTGTTGGCTGAGTGTCAGTACAAAAACCTGAGAAATCATCTCACTGCACCTGCAGAAAGGAACTCCATGGACCCATAACCCTCAGAGAATTTAATCAATAGTTGAAGAACAAAATTCAATAAAGAATTGTTTAATGGTTATCATATAACTAGAGATGAGTTAGATGCCATAGGACAAGAAAGATATCTTGAGAAAGTTAAGGAGTCAAAAGCCTATACACTCCAAAAAACTTGATTAATACACTGCCGGTGCAGTAAGGGAGCCACTTCATAGGCTTGTACACCCCAGAAAACGTAACCAACAGGAATTGTCTAACCAGGGCAGCAAATTTAGCAAAGCACTGTTTAGCTGGATAAAACCTGGATCATCCATTACACAAAGACAGATGAGATGTTCTGGCAGTAATAAAAGAAACAGAACACCTACATCATGATGCAATAAATTGGGCACACTTCCGGAAGTGTCTATAAAAAATCCTGGACGTTACAGTGTCTGAAAATTGTTGTTTCTTTGAACATGTCTATGGCGAATAAATTCCTGATATGTTCCCAGTTTTGACTCAAAATTGTTATTAGGAATATTTGTCTAACAGCTTTTTGCTGCTAGATTTAAAACTCTTCATTTCAAAACCTCTCCCACACGTACCAAGGACTTCAAGTGATATTACCTTTGCCCCATCCACATTATAATAGGTTACTGCAATTCCTATATCCTCTGGGGCAAATTAACTCCTGATACTGAATTCTGTGCTGTTTAATTACATATGTAAAATCAGCCCATTTTCCAATATTTTCTTTGGACAATTCAACTTCTGCTTTTAAGTTACTGTTAACCCACCATACCTGAGCTCTGTGATGAAATCCATCCTTTCTCTTTCCTAGTCAATACTATGAATGATCTCTAATTTCAACATTCTAACCTTATTCCAGAGCTAAGATAAGAAACAAGACACTGCACATCTCCACAATACAGGTATAATACTGCAAAATTTTATAAAACCACCCAAGTAACCAGCACATGAAGAACACTAGCACCAGTATCACATTTCAGACCACTCTGACTCCAGAAGGAAAGTTCAGTTCTCAGGTTGAGAAGTGAGAGTAAAACGGTATTTGCTTTCAGAAGAACACAAGCAACTTCTCCCTTGCATTGAGAGTCCTCAGAAATCTAACACCTCCAGTACAAACACATCCCAGCTACCTTTCCCAGCCACCAACTCCCTGGCTGATGATGAGCACGACATTCCCAGAACCACTCCCCACCTGGCTCAATGTGGATTTGGTGGCTGCTATCCCACCTTGATCCACACGGCCTCGCTGAGGAAGCTGAACGGCACCGGAGGGTTGTCAGCTGCACGTTCCTCCAGACCACTGAAGTCAATGGTATCCTTGGCAAGTCGGGGCGGCGTCCCGGTCTTCAGCCTGCCCACAGCAAATCCCAGTTTCTCCAGAGTGTGAGCCAGCCCGATGGCTGGCTGGTCCCCCAGCCGCCCCGCCGGGTGCATCTCCAGTCCGATGTGGATCATACCCCTCAGAAATGTACCAGTGGTCAGGATAACACTCCCACCACGCACTGAGCTCCCATCCCCTGAAACAGCAAGTTTTCACAGATATACACACTTTAGGATCAACAAAGCCCTGGGATTCTGGAGCTTCTGTCTGAAACTATACTAACAGTGTTCACTGAGGGTTTATCTGTCTTCTATTACAAAACAGTACCAGCATTTCAGTAATAAAAGCATCAACAGTAATAACTACAATAAGCAGCATGAAGTTATTTCTGTGTATTTATTATTCCTAATCAAGTTATCCCTAACAAAGAAAACCCACTCCTGGGAAAAACCCATATCCAGGCCTTTACTTCAGAAAGCTTTTTTGTTAGAACAGCAAGGGGTAATGAAGTACAAGTCTGTTAATAATAGGACCCCGCGGTCCTGTAACATTGAGGGCAGCATACACCATTTACCAAATAAAATCCCAAAACACAGCATGGAATTCAGTATCACTAGCCTGAAGAAAATTAGCTTAGTTAACGTCCCAGCATACTACCAATCCAGGTATTTTTGACATTGTATTACTTTGTATTACACATACTAACCTGGTTTAGTTCACACTTTACCTAAACCAGCTCTATTGCCTAATTAATCTTTCTCCCTAATGAACTGTATAATTCTTCTTTCTCACTGATGAATCAGAAATATTTACCCCAAAGGCTGCTTTTAGTGTGGAGTATCTGAAGGCACTTACTGAATTACTAGTACATACTCAGAACAACTCCTGTGACTTGGCACTTCCCAGGACGGCCTGGTTCTGGCTCTGTCAAGAGAAGATCCTCCACAGATGCCTCACGAACTGTCAACAGTGGTGTGTTAAGGATTTCTTTCTGTCATGAAAGGAGTTACTGCAAAAATCTAGGAAGTTATGAGACATTTGGGCAATCCCAAACCCTGCTGACTTCTGAAACATCTATTACCCACTTCCATTCTTACCAAGTCAGTTACGGTACTATCCTCATCTACCAGGTAGAAGTTTACATTCACATAAAGTTTTAGCTCAAATAAACTATTTGGTCAGGAAGCCTGACCTCCACCTAAAACACTAGAGAATTTTTTAAACTATGCTGAGCTCCCACAACTTACACTGCATCAAAGTACCAATCAGAAAGAGGCATCTAGGTTTGATCGGTAAATAACGAAAAGCGAAACAAGCCCCGTCCTGCGTAATCCTCAGTAGAGTATTCCGACACCCAGGAGCCCGCCCGGCGCGCCCCCTCACCTGCATGTTCTCCTTGTAGAGGCCGCGGTCGATCTGCGCGCGGAGGCCCCACACGGCCGGGCCCTTGCAGCGGTTCAGCACCTTGTAGTGCACGCCGGAGCGGTCGCACACGCGGCCGCACAGCCCGTCCAGGGCGTCCACCTCCCGCATGAGGTGCCCCTTCCCGATGCCGCCGAAGGACGGGTTGCAGGACATTTCCCCTGGGTAAGGGAGACAGGGACACCCTCAGCACCGCTGCCTCCCAAAGGCTCCCGCGACCTCTCCGGCACAGCGCCGCTCCCCGCGCCGTAGAGACCCCAGGCACCCGCGGTAGCTTCCCCCG